>OMLM01009584.1:115709-131597 GCA_900302695.1 Helostoma temminkii
GCAGGCTATATTTGAGATTATATGAGGATGTGTTTAAACCTTGAGAAATATGAAATTATGACAGACTGTTATAATTACTTACATCTTATTATACAATACACTGCATGTGTGGTAGAAGACAGCTACAGAGATATACATAATTTCTTAGTGATTTAAGATCCTTTTATGTCCAACTACTGATTTAAAAATAGTTACCACAAACAGTCACTGTTTTGTTTCCCAAACTGCATCCATATTGTTTAGTTTAAATCTTTGTTTCACAATTCAAAAAACAAATAAAAAACTTCTGAGGTCAAAGCTGAGGAAAAGAACAAATAAGGGGAGACGAAGTGGGAGAGGGGGAAACAACAGGGAGATGGAAACTAGACAATGAGTAAAGAGAAAGGGAAAAACAATACAGGCAATCAGGGGGGAATGTGATGCTGTCGAGCTGGACGAGAGGAGGCAGAGAGAAAGCTTGAGGAAAGAAAGGCGCAGTGAAACAGAAATGTAGAGAAAAGCAAGGACAGCCGATGAGGCAAAAGCACAAAGAAGAGAAATGATGGACAAGGAACAGGACGAAAAAAATCAATTCAATTGACATGAAACAGAAGCAAGCGGCCAGATAACGAGAGAGCTTTTTTTCTAAGTGTCAATTAAAGCAGCACTTTACAAAGGTATACAGCAGGAAGAGGAGGAGGCAGACCATGTAGTTGAGTTGAGGTGGCAGAGAGGTCGACATTTCAGCTCACCCTGTCCTTCTGCTGTCTGTCTTTCGGAGTGTTTTAGAGCTCACAGCCTGGCCACCGGTGCTGCACTGAGCTGCTTTTCTTTTTAAACACTGACTGAGAACAGTGACCTGGCCCCACAGTAACTTACTGACCATAAATGTACGGAGTAGAGGAAGAAAAAATGCCTTTCATCTCTGGACACACAAATCAAAGTTATGATTTGGACTGAAATGGTGTTACTATTTGACATTTGTTAAAGGTTTCATTGATTCATTTTGTAGGAAGTGAGGGGACGTAGCGTTCTCGGCTATGTTTCTATTTCAGACAAGCCAGGCAAACTGGGGGCGATTTAAAGGAAATTCTGTGTGTATTTCTTGCTTCGCTGACTCCAGTGCTTAGAATGTTTAAAATTAAGGGATGAGTGGAAAAAGAAAGCAACAGAATAAGAGGTAAAAGAGGCCAAGAGAGGGACTGAGGAAAGAAACATAAGTAGACAAGTGTAAAAAGTGGGAAAGATCAGGAAGAAAGTGCAAGGGAGGCAGATGGAGAATTAAAAGCAGGTAGGTTCACTTCTCATTAGCTAGCCTGCCTCACACTCTGCCACAAAGTAGTGCATGTCCCAAGGACATGAATTAAAGAGAGATCCAACAACCTCAGAGGAAAGCAACCCAACCAGCACTTAGCCAGGCCTCAGAACAACCAGCTTGCATTTGTCACTTCCTCTTCAACCAACAACAGCAGAAATAAATTAGTAGAGTAGATTTCATTCCTCCTACCTCTCAGGATCCTGAGCTAATAGTGCAAACTGACAGACAGCACAATAACTAAAAAGTTCAAAACATTACGTTAGCTGACACCATAAAAGTTCCCCCCATCCTGCATTTACTTTATCACACACCATGATAATGATTTAGATTTGGCTTGTGGAATTTTGCCTTTCAATAACATATAAAGAGTATGACAGTAGGGTTAGTTTCTTCCATCAATGAACAAGCAAGAAGTGTCCTAACAGAAAATATAGGTTCATAAAGTATTTTTTTTTTACTTTTTATAACCTAAAACCACAGATCTTGAGGGCTCTGTATCTTGTGAACATACTCATACTGAGACATGGTCAACCGCAGCTGGGATCTCTCCTTTTCACTCCATATCTCAGGAGACTCCCTCAGAAGAGTGGAAAAACTGAATGAGAAAAAATGCAGACTACTCAAATACCTAAAATACCAGCAATACCATGACTTGACTATCTATATCCACACATCATTTATCAGTGTCCCTTCACAGTGCTGGAAAGATATCACATCACTGAACATGCTTAATGTACCTAATGAACATAAGTGTGTCTGTGTGACACAAAAATGAGCTATCCTCCTGAAGTGATTCTCTATTGTATCATAGCATACCCCTGTTAGTGTTTAGCCTGACTGGAATCCTGCCATTAAAGCTGGTATTGAGCTATCCTCTGAAGAAAACACAGGTTTGTTAATGTAGCACGGGGAAAACAATTACTAGAATCCTATAATCAATGCCTGTGGAAAAACAGTAAATCCTTGGTGGCTGCTTCTGAGAACGACAAGTGGTGCGAAATGAGGTCCTACTAATTAAACAGAAACCTGCTGATATGCTATCGTTAGCTAATAGCTATGCCGCTACACCGTTTAGCCCATCTGATTACATAGCCTGTTGTCAGAGGCCAATACAGTCTCTGTTTTTTTCCTTTTTCTTACTCCATGCTTGCTGAACTACACCTAGACTAACAGCTCTGTTGCTTTCAGGACTTTAACATTCCTGCCTTTGTTAATTGTTGCAGGTCTTTGTCTATAGCTGCCAGATAATATCCACTGCAATATATGATTATAACTCTAAATACGGTTAATTAAACATCTGTAGCATTAATGTAATGATAAAAAGTAAATGCAGAAAGATACACCATTATTATACATCTGCAAAGGCATGAGAAAAAACTCACATATAAGTATGCACTAGGTAACTATTATATTTGAAAGAGGTCACTAGGGTTAGAACCCTTATGAATTAAAAGAATACACTCTCAAAACGAGCCAGACATAATCACTCAACCATACAAATGGAAATTTCAGTTCCAGTTGTATGCCGTCAGATCAGGAATCAGGATTCTGCAGCAAGCGATGGGTGGAAAGCCAAATAGGGGAATTACAACAATAGGAGGAGAGTTTGATGGTGAATGCTGGGGAATCAGGTAAGACAAATCTCTCTGGATTTATTTGTGAGCTGCTAAAAGTGAAATAAAGACCAGGCAACAGAGAAGAGTTCATGTTATCCAGCTCTGATTCTGCAGTTTCAATATGTTTGACAAAATCATGATACATTTAGCCTTAAAACTATTAAAGGGATTTGCCAGTGGTATGATGGTATCTTGTCATAATTATCATATTTCCTCTGACATCTTGAAACAGGTGGAGTTACATAGTTTATAGAATATGCTTTATTGCCCAGTTTATAAATTCCACAGAAAGTGAGATTGAATCTGAGCATAGCAGACTAGAAATATAAAACCCAAAAACAGCTTTAAAGTGAGTGTAGCAGAAATAATGATTGCCTGTACAGGCAGTCAAGCTGACATACTGCATCTCCACTTAACACAATAGCAACCACAACTCTGCCATGATCAATAGATGTGCATGACTTGCTTTAAAAAGGTCCCATCCTCCACCCTCTTCCTGACCATCTATCCTTACCTTATTTCCAGTCATATCTCTTCCCTGTCTCATCCATAATTCTACCTTGTTTCTTGTTGTGCTTCCTTGATGTCTTCTTCACCTACGTCCCTGTATTCATGTCTTTATCTCTTACAGTATTGCTTCTCATTTTTTTCATCTACTGGTTCCTTTCTTCTCTCTATCCCCATTATTCTGTCATTGTTATTTCATCACCATTGCTCCTCCATGCCCCTACAACCTTTCTTCATGCCACCTTTTCTTCCTCTTTCCCTCAGTTCTCAGGCATTTCCATCAGTCCCTCACTCCATGTCCTTTCTCCATTACTCCTCTATCTTCAGTTTCACTCTGCATTCTTTCAAAATTTCCAATCCAATCTGTTGTGTCTCTCTTTCTAAACATTCCATTCTTTCATGCATCTCTGCAGTGTGTTCTTTCTGTTTTTCTCATCACTCCCTCTTCTCACCTTCCTCTACCTCTTTGTTTCTTCATTTTTTTCCTTACCTTGCTCTGTCGCACCTCAAATGTCTATCTACCTAGTCCTCTCCTTTCCTCTGTCATTTCTCCTTTCCCACCATGTGTGTCTCCCTTGCAATCTGCAGTTCACAGGTTTCCCAGGGCACATTGTTGCATCCCAACGGAAGCTTGCGCAGCATTCTGCCATAAATAATTGAAGACGCCCCACATGGCCAGGCACACTCAGTCTAAATGGATTATTCTGGGAGAAATCAATGCAGGACTGTGAGGGTTTTATTAGGGCCTGCAGATGAAACATACAAGGCCACTACCAATGCTCTCATCTCTCTGTCTTAATTCTGCCCTGCTCTAACATCTACCTAACTTCATGCTCCTGCCTGCACATCCAACCATCCACCCACTACTGACGACCATACCGCACAAGAACCATGGCCGACACCCAGCAGTAAAGTTATGAATTAAACATACATGACTGTCCAAGACAGCGTATGAATCATTCATTCTTTATGATGCTTTTGACTATGATGCAGACTAGCAGTAAACAGGCAAGACAGCGTTTTGTTATTCCTGCCGATGTCACAATGCATCATCCTCACACACCCCCACTATCATCAGCCCCCGCTTACCAGCATGGCGGGAAACATCCAGCTATACCCACTGGAATTGTCATGGGCAAGAAAAGGGAGGAGGTGAAATGCTACCGTGACCTTCAAGAGTTACAACCCTTGGGGGCGGGTGGTGGCTACAGTGGCAAATCACCCTTTGCAAGCTTCTCTCCCTGAGGAGATTTACATCTGTCTCATCCACTGATAGGTTTTCTCATTGTCTGCTTTCCGGAAAACATCCTGCCAAGCTGGCAACCACAGACAGCTTGTTAGCGATTTGGATCTGCTGGGTTCCGGTGTTAAATAAAGAGGGGAAATATAAACAATTACCCGTCATACATTACTTAAGTTAGTGTGATGCAGGCTTTTGTATCTTAGAAAATCATCACCTGTATTCCCAATGTGCATTGGCAGTCTACATATTATGTAATTTCTAGTAAAAATGTTTTTAAAAGTTCATTTTAACAGGTACATACTAACCACAGAGTCTCTAGACCACTTAATCATCAAACCATTTTGTGCAACGATAAACAAAAATAACACTCATGCAATGGAAACCAGAGATTTCTACAATGGGTACAGCTGTGGCAGAGATCAAAGACATCATTCATTCATATCCTTGGATTCTGCAATTTTTAGATGTACATCAAGACCCATACTCACTGAAAAATATCTTCCGTCACTGTAAAACAATGGTTTTAAAACTGAGAGGCATGGGGATTGGAGGTGACATGTGAGACACAGACACTGCATGAGCTGAAAGCCAATTAAAGTTGTTACTCTAAAACCCCTAGCAACCAATTGATTTCTTAGGGTATAGTACATGCAAATGTGTAAACTTAAAATTATATTTTAAGAAGCATAGAACACTTAGATGTAACTGAAAAAGTGACTTCAAGTAATTCCATGATCTTTATATTTACATCAATGGGAACAATCAAAAAACTGCTAATAGATGATAAAATAGAGGCTACAAACAAGGCTCAGGTTGTAACTCAAAACTAACAAACATCAGCACATTATATTTCCTGTACTGATCTCCCAAAGCATTGTGGGATTCTGAGTTCTAACCATTAGACCATTCTGGGCCTCCAAATGAAGGATGTATTGCACTGATTGCCCCACAGTTTCCTCCCTCCACTAAGAGTATATTTTAGACTAAAACTGAACATATTTGTTTGTGAATATTCTCAGGTTTGCTAAACACACACATTACTGCAATTATCCCTGAGTAAAGAGCCTTTGAACATTTAACATTCTTCTTTAACCTGAACTAGGACTCCCTAAGTGATTATAATGTGGTCTTCTCACCAGTGAAAATGAACCATGACAAGGTTACATTTTACTCTCCATTATACACAAACCTTTGTGATTACTATGAAAAGATCAAACCTCACAAGAAGGAACTATAACTTTGACATTTTAACATTGTTTTGGCTGACATTATGACTGGCAAGTGTGAATTAACATTAGTTTATGTTTGATATTAGACTTAAGGTGTTTGACAGAGAGACAGAGGTTCACTGAGGCTTTTATTCCTCAGCGTCTCTCTCTTGCATTACTCCATCTTCTCCTGTCCTGACATATTTATGTGTAGAAAATGTGTACACATCAAAGCCATTAAAGTGTCAAACACCATGGTGGGCTCAAACCAGGTCAAAATTCCCATGGAAAACTTGAACAGTGCTTTGTTTTGCCTTCATTCTGGCAGTCACATTTTCCTCTACAAAGTTTATACATAAGCTATTTTAAACCAATTTTCAAAATAATAACAATAAATGTAAAAAGAAAATAAAGGAAAACTCTTATATGGATGTGTCAACCACATGCTTTCGACAAGATTTACTGTTCATTATGGCACCATTAGACTAAATGATGCATTGCACTACCTCGCCTTTGTATTACCTCTGCAGTACTGAAGTTTAGGTTAAAAACGTCTTTCACTGGCTTTATTTATTCTGATCAGTTCCATGGATTGAAAATAATTTAAGTTTGTTCATTTGCAGAAGACTGAAGGGTGGAGGTGAGAACCGGATAAGATGGGACACTCAAAAATTCCATTTTGCTGTTTAGAATTTTAAATTCTGCTGCAGGCAGGAGAAAACGAGATGCTGTTTATATGGATATAACAACTAACAAGCATTCTCCTTGTAATTAGAGCGCTGCAACACACATGGGTGAAGCTCCATAAAATGTGCCTATGATTAATATTTTCTTCTTTCTCTATATCTTTACCTTTCCTGTTTGGGTTTCCTTAAACAGCTGTGCCAGCAATGTGTATTTATTTCCATTTCAATTTCTTTAACGACGTGGCCATGCATGTAAGCCTCTTGGCTTGTAATCACACTGCAGAACATGACTTATAGTTCATCTTGTAAATGTAATAAAAGTGTGCTGTATGTTCATGTGTGTAGGCATATTCATATCAGTGACCATAAGTATTTGTCAACATAAGATTGTATTTGCAATAAGTGATGGCTGTTTTTAACAGTGGCTCTCTCACACCTCTCTCTCTGTTCGCCGTCCAGCTGCATGGTGACAAGTTAGAATGACTGAAGTGCATTTTAGCAGGCGAAAACAATGGATGCCTGAGCATGCCATCCAATCCCCCATCTCATACATAAAAGAGAGGCTGGTTGATTGATGTTAGGCTAACAAATGCACAACTAAGCCGACTCACCCCATCTCTAACAGCCAGCTTGAAAAAGTGACATATGACGATCTGCACTTTAAAAATGAACAGGCTTCATAATGCAGGATTTGTAATTCAAATTATGGAAGGTTTGTATTTTAAAAGACACATCGCAGATCATAATTATTATTTTTTTTAATGTAATATGTATTTTCTTAATTATATATCCTGATATCCTTTATTTTACCTTGTGATGGACCTGTCATCACAGGCTCCATCTTAACCTTACTGAAGAAACACTGAACACTTTTTAGAGTGTATTTTTCTGTGCATGTCCAACATGTGTATCTAATTGCTCCATGAAGAAACACTTAGTAAAGAGATACTTCATAAAATGTGTCTATCCCATCACATGTGAGGGAAGGACTACAGTAATGGCTGTCCTTCCGCAGGCACGCCTGTTAAGACGGCAGAGGAAGCATGAGTGACTGAGTGAGTTTTGTTGAAGAGATCATTGGATGGCACCAAAACCAAGAGAAGGACTGAAACATGTCAGTGCTGCAGCATGGATCACAATTATAATTTCAATTATGTTAACATATTATAGATATTTGCTAGAAATCTCATAGTTGCACAAAAAATAAGAGCATTTAGTTTTTTCTTTGTATAGAGGCCAACACATATTTTGTTGCATTCCTATGTGCTTCAGCTCCACATATTTAAATGTCTCACTTGCAAGATGCAAACTTTCTACAGCTACTGAAAAAATAAAGCATGAAATATGGAGAAGGCAGAACTCAAGAAGCATATGATTGGTTGCCAGAATAAATCTGTGGTGGCATAAGTCTGAATAAAATTTAGAAGGACTGGACTAGTACCAGGGACTGTGGGTGCATGAGAAGGGTGTGCTGCTGGATGTTACCTGCTTTGCTCTGATGCTCCAAGGCATTATTCAGTGTGTGTGTGTGTGTGTGTGTGTGTGCGTGTGTGTGTGTGTGCGTGTCAGGAGAGGGGTCACTCCAAATTTCTCATTGACGGAGCATAACAGGGAATTGTAATACACAGCAACATCATAAATTTGATTACATTACATTGCACTGCTAGCCTGTAAGCCATTTCCGAGCACCATAAAAAAGCTATAACTAAGTTACCACGGGTACAGAGAAAAATGAATAAAGCCATTTTCTATTAACAACCCGGGCGCTGGCGAGATGTTGTTCTCTCCTTTGGCTTTTATGGGCTTTGCAGAAGCACGATGCGCTCATTGCGATCGAAACAGGAGACGGTACAAGATGGAAAATGCACAAGTTCTCTGTGGAAAACGTTTTTAAAAGGAACCTTCACATAAAATGCTCAAAATACACCAGGAACATCGGGAATGGCTTGTGCGTAATTTCGAAGAACCAACATATAAAATACGACAGTAAAATCAGAGCTATTTTAAAAAGGTAACCGCAGTTTGAAAGTTCAAAGACGTTTCTGATCCAGTTTTTATCAAACACGAGTCAACATCAAATATAACATAAATGTAGGAGTCTGCATAAACGGGGCTGATTGTAATACATGTCGGAGTTTACTGGATTCATCAAGAGCATCGACAGCACTTACAAAAAGTCAGTGCCATCGCTGTGATAACTCCACCTCGGTGGAGCCGTGGAAATCTCGAGCGGTGCACGACGGAATGAGCCTTTTTAAAAATATATATTGGACAACGCGGTGCGCAAAGTCCAGGGGCGTAACCCAACACTACAACACTCTCAAAAAGTCCAACATGCATACCTCAGGCTTTAACGTCAAATCGCAGCAGCTCGGGTTACGGACAGGTTGGAGAGAGAGAGAGAGAGACGCAGAGAGGCAGAAAGGGAGAACTGGAATATCGGAAAAAGGCATTTCCAATCGATGTCTGCAAGAAGTGAATGTGTACAGACCAACGGACATCAGTGGTTTAAACATAGCACGGCTGACTTGGTTAATGAAACACCCCCCTGTGGAGATGCACTTGCTGGATACCCCGGTTCCTCCTTCCTTCACCACCACCACACAAACGCGCGCACACACACACGCACACCTCCGCCCGAAAAAAAGAAAGAAAGAAAGAATTACACGTTACGCTGTTAAAGCTGTGCAGCGCACACAGGTGTAATAAAACCTCTTATCAATATTCGTTCTCGACTCCGGCGCAGAACCACCCACGTTCTTTTCTTTGGGAGATTTAAATTGGAATTAAGTATCACCGGGAGGATGGAAGCCGTGCTTATTGCGGCGGTCTTACGGAATGATGGACATCCCTCACACTCCAGCAGCAGATATGCTCTGCCACTAGCAGCAGCCTTAGCAGCAGCTTTGCGGTGGCAGAGTCGGGTCTCCCGCTGGGTCCGGAACTATGGAGCATCTCTTTCGAACAAGCTTGCAGAGAAACGATGCTTCTCTTTGGGCACTTGCCCGCGTCTCTGTGCTGCTGTTAAAACGGCAGAACAACTCACCTCGTGCGCCCCGAGATCAAATGCCCACACAACTCATTTATTTTTAGGGCTTCAGTCAATTATTCAAAATCACGACTCAAGTTCCCACGTCTTGTTAAACAAATGAAGTAAAAAAAAAAAAACAGCACGCAAAAGTAGCTTTGTCGGAAAAAAGGGAGAAAGTAGTGTGCTTACCTTCTTGACAGCCTCGGAGTTCCTCTTTCTTTCTTCTCGGCTTAAAACCCTCACATCTTCATATTTAAAACAACCAATAATCCCCGGGTTTGTGTTCAATATGTGCGTCCCTGCGGCAGATCCAGTGGGCAGCGGTTCACAGGTTCCTCTGTCAGATTAAATATATATATATATTTTAAATCCACCTCAAGAGCGCAGGTTGCTCAGGACGCGTCTGGATACGGCAGGAAGAGTCGCTCCCTCAGCAGCAGCCGCCGTGCGCACTTGGAGAAACCAGAGCTCTGTCCGCGCAGGGAAGCTGGGGGAATGATGTCATGCGTCCGGCCCTCCCTCTTCAGCCACCCCGCATCTCACCGGTCTCTCGCTCATGTCTACCTCATCCTCTCATCGTAACCCTCTTCCTTTATGCCTCATTGTTTTAACGCTTGCGCTGACAAAAGAGATAAACACTTACTGTAGTAGTGAATATTTAAATTATGATACTGGGGGACTTCAAGTCAATGGATGAAACAGCTGTAACACAGAAAATGCTTCCAGATTTTAAAGAAGAGGGTGAAACATTTTCACAACGTGCTGTTAGTTTGTGAAACAGTAGAAAAGCTTTTTTGTTTAAAGAGGTTTTACGCTGGAAGATTAAAAAAACATTTCTTTTAAGGACATTTTTTTGCAGTGCTTCACTTGACGTGATGAAGTCATCCCGTTTCCCCACGCCTCACTGAAGCTATCCTCCAGTAACATCCTCAGACTGGCTTTACCCGGGATAAGAGGGGAGGTAAGGCTGCATGAAACAGACCAATGCAGGCTGCGCACTGTGTGGAGGCAGCCTCCCTCTCGGGGTGCAGCGGGCGCTTCTTAAAGATAAAGCGTCTTCTCATCAGAATTAGCGAGGTTCATTGTGCGTACAACACACTGCAAGCAAAAGCATTTTAATTAACTCACTTGGTCTTGAATGTCGCAGTAATTTGGGAAATGCAATTCCTGTTAATGGCACTATGGATATGGTTCCAGTGCAGGAAATATTTCATTTTTTGACGTGTCGATGTCTTATTGGCAGAAACTACGGGCAAAATGAGTTATGAGCTTGCTGTGATGTGACAAAAACAAAACACATTTTAATTACATAGGTTGAAATCAACTATTGAATATGTACATTGTACATTTTATTAAACTATAGTTATTAACTTTTCAATAATCTATATTTGTCATATTTATAGTATCATCATGCATCTGAAGTCTTCACAATGAGTGAGCAAGCTATATACTATTTCTGTATCCTGACTTTGCTGCTGGCTGCTTGCTGGAAAAAAAAGAAAAGGACTGCAAGGGCATTTAATCAATCAACTTCAGCTACAGGTTTTACTTAATCAAATCTTTAAAGTGGCAGGGCTGCTTTCCTTTGCACCATGTATATTGGTGCACACAATCTCTCACAGGAACAAGCTGAAATGTAAGCACTGTTTGAGACTGGTCATTCGTGCTTCCCCAGTGCCTGGACTTGTTCTTTGAGGGTAGCACCCAGTGTCAGCTAGCAAATGGCTGCTGGTTGACTCTAGAACGGGCAGCTTGTGTGATTCAGAGTCGGGTTAAGAAATCTTAGATGGATAGATAGAATCTCATTGTATTTGTATTGCAAAATTTAAGATGCAGTCCTTCTGTATGAAACTCTAATACACTCACACACACATATTCACAAAGACATATTTTGTGGGATATAAGAAATGACTAAAGTCATTTAGTGCAACTACAGCTTTGATATAGAAACTGTGTTTGAGTATATTTGTCCGTGTTTTGCTTGTTCTGTATTGTTGGAGAGAAGCTAGCAGTTCAAACGGATTGTGTCCAGGGTGGGAATGGTCTCCTAGAATCTTATGAGGCAGCAGGTGCTGTACAGTTGTTCCAGGAAGAGGTCAGCCAACAATCCTCTGGGCAGTGTTGACGACCCTCTGGAGCGTTTTCCCCTCTGCAGCTGTGCAGCTGGAGAACCACACACACATACAGTACGTTAGTGTGTTTTCTATGGAGCAAAGCTAGAAGGTCACAAGCAGTTTTTGTGACAGGTGGATCTTCCTGAGTATCAGGAAGTACAGTCTCTGGCGTGCCTTCTTCACCAGCACTGTGGTGTTGACACCACAGGTCAGGTCCTCCACCAGGTGTACACACAAGATTGCCACCCTCACCATACCATCCCCCCTGATGACCAGGGGATGAATGTCTATTTTGTTCTTCCTGAAGTTGATGATTAGCTTCTTAGTTTTGGCACATATCCACTTTGGTGAACTTAGAATATAACATGAAACATAACATGAAATTATTACTGGACTGGTTTAGCGAGGCATTTTAGCCTGTGCTTGCAATATTTTTATGCCTCTGTGTTGGTGAGGGGTGGGAGGAATGTGAGTTCACAGTGACACTGACCTTTGATCAGTAAAATAAGAGACAGAAAATCTCTGAGACAGATCTGCAGTGAGACACGGCACACTATCTACAGATACTACAATACCTGCCAGTTTTTTACAAGTTACTTTAGTTTATTTCAGTCATTTATCTCACATTATTATTATTATTATCATTATATGATCCAGTTAGTTATAGTTGCATTGTATTGACAGGTTGTATATGTCATCCTGTTCTAGGAATAGTTTATGATAAATATGATAAAATTATTTTTAAAAAAAAGTAAAGAAATAGAAAAATATTCTAAACTCTAATTGAATGTCCTTGATAATCGTGGACTATACTTTTGGTGCTCGTATGTTTTGCCAATTACTGCAAATTGCACTATGCATCAGGTCCTCAATTTGATCACTGCAGTGTATCCTCTGTATCTCTCATTATTTTCTGCCTTTTCAAACATTTATACAAAAAAACAAGGGGCAAAGTAAATGTTTAAAACAATTGCTTGGTCATTTATAGTAAGGTAATTGTAGGCTTGAACTCACATGAACTGATATTTTGGTAAGGGTGAAAATTCTGATTTTTTAAATATATGATAAATAATAAGTAAATATGTGCAGGTCCTTTTAAGATGGCAGACCTAAATTGATTTCTGTGTCATGGGCTGGTGGAACAAAGAGGCGAGGATGTACATAAATTAAGAAGTGGAGAACACCCCACAAGAGCCTGCAATTTCATCATTTGTGGTCCCAGCAGGGATCAAACTCCTAACCTTGGAAGTAACTGAAGCCATTCTCTACCCACAGAGCTCGACAGCACCATGTGTGACCTTTAAGCCAAACTAAAGCATTTAAGTCCTCTGGATTAATAATTTGATTGCCTGATGTCTTTGCCTTTACTTCGGATAATTGGACATGCCTTTGATAACATGAGCTTAGGTCAGTAAGGACACATCAGGCATCAAGAGCCAAAAAATCAACAGGGCAAACAATAAATTTGGAATGTAAAAAGTATTTTTTATGACATATGTTGTAATTCAATTACACCAATGTTATCTCAAAGAAAGAAACCAAGAAATTCTGCAAAAGCAGATATTGCAAGTTGTATTTATTTATTTATTTTTCCCTTCACTGGTGACATTTAAAAAGGTGACATTACTATAGTATGGATTGCTACATTTCCATACATTAAGTTTACATCTGTGATACCAGTCGATAAAATAGTTAAGATAATATTCTCTTGGTAAAATGTCAGTTGTAACTTTGCGTTGCCTTCAAGGTGGATGAATCAGAAACCACAGTAACAAAAAAGCCACCTACTACAAAGTATTAATAGAAGCCAGTGTGTCTCAGCTGCAGTAGTTTTTTTCAGGGTTACAGCATTAACTATGAAAAAGGCAATAGCTGTAACCCACTGGTTTTTCATACAATCTCTCTCTGTTATCTCAGTTAATCTCAGAATGAGAGGAGCAGAATTCTTCCATTTGTATTGTGTTTAGTCAATTAATCTCTCAATCTCGAAAGATAGTAAAGGCTATCCTATACTCTCTACTATCCATACACTATGAACCCCGAGTGGTCTCTAGTCTGCTAGAATTATAATGTGAAAGAAAGTTGCTTAACAGGAGATAATAAAAAACAAACTGACTACAGGTAATTTAAGGTGCTATGGTGTAGATGAACAATCTTGACTTTTTCAACAAGTCAAATGATCAAATAATACTGAGTGAATTCAGTGTCATACATAACAACAACAACAACAACAATAATAATAATGATAATAATAATACTACTACTACTAATAATAAATACTTTATTAATCCCTTTGGGGAAATTCTTTGTGGACAGGCTGCCCCCTCGAGAGGCCAAGAGTGTAGGAGTTTGTCATTTATAGTTGATAGGGGACATGAAATTAAATATAGAATTTTATTACAGGGACTAATGTGTCTACCTTTTCCTGATAAATAAACACAAGGAAAATTGAGAAAGATACAGACTCAAGCAAACACCACAGGAAACAAACACACAGTCCAACTATATACTTTATAATAAAGTATATACTGTAGTTGGACTATATATTATACTTTATTATAAACTATATAGTTGGACTGTGTGTTTGTTTCCTGTGGTGTTTGCTTGAGTCTGTATCCTTTTCAGATTTCCTTGTGTTTAAATAAAGACAAGTGGTCCACCCACTTACCTTTAAAAACAAGAGACTGGACCTTGCATTTGATTTTCTCACAGCATCTCTCTGCTCTCTTTACAGTACTTAATTCCTTCTCTTTTTCCCATAGCCTGCACCCATTCTATCAATAACGTTTCTTCTTCTTCTCCAGTCTCACCCTGCTCAGATGACCTTGCCTTTCACTAACTCTTATTCCTTAATATGTTTGCCTGTGTGTGAGAAACACATGCCAATCAGAGTGGCTGGATTAGTGGTTTAATTAGAGGAGAAGTAGTGCTCTTGTCACCTTGTGCTGAACACTGGTAATCAAGGGCCACTGGCTTGAAGAAAAGTCAGACAAAGCCATTCACTGATTGGCATTCTCAGAAGTGTTACTTAGTTAACATGAAACGCTGGAAGAGCTTTAGATAAGGATAATGTATTATAACAAAGGAAAGCCTTTTCTACTTTTACTGTATCTACACAAATGTCTGTCTGCTGCCTGTGCAATCAAAATTTACACTCACTGTATAGATCTAGAACAAAATCAAGCATTATAACAAATGAGTGGTTAAATGGGTTAAATGTTTACTCACTCAGACATGCTAGGCTGTGAGTTATCAATCTTCAGGGTCACTTACAGCATGTTATTTCCAATCCTTACAGGTTGCTAGTGGCACTGATGAATCAATCAAACTTAAAACATTATATTCAGATAAATAAGATATTTTCTTATCTTTCTATATAATACTATTGTATCTGAAATAAGAAATGTTTTTTGCCTTGACTTCCTCTCCCCTGTATTAAATTTTAAAACAGTTTCTTGGTTTGGAGAATTCGCACCACACAGAGATGAAACTGCAGATGTTTTTAAGGGAAACTTGAGTATTGCAGAATAATCATAAGCAAATAATTGACAGCTCACATAATGAGTGTGAGCGTATTGTTTGAACAATTTTCAAGACACATCCATCATTACTGTGGTCCTGCTATACATGAAAATGTGTTGATGCTTTGAAGCAGAACAGATGATGTAAACATGAATGTTTCTTATAGAGAGACGTGAGCACAGCGAGTGAGCTGGAAGGCAGAAAGATATGGCTGCATTAAAAAAACAGCATTTTGAATTATAGCCTTTCAATTACTTACAGGATCACATTGGATTTTCATTCCATTCATTTGGTAAACAAAAATGTATGTTTTTATACACACTGAATATACAAAATTAACTAGTGCATACCTGCAATATCAGTATTTTAAAACCTATGTGTTAAGAGCACATGGGCTTAGTTAAGGGATTAGATAGGTAATTTAACAATCAGTAGCTCATTACCTACTTACCTTAAGCTTTCTTATCCAGCAAACTACCATCTAATCTATCTCCTTCCAGACAGCAAAAACAGTTAAAAGATCCATGAAGTTCAGTTTACAGGAAGGCATGCATGTCACCAGAGTTAGGGGTGTTGTTTTGCTGTTAACATTTAGCAGGAAGAGAATGGCTCTAACAAACCATGTAGTCGCTATACAAAGAATGATTTCTTAAAACCCACACTG
>OMLM01009584.1:154848-170039 GCA_900302695.1 Helostoma temminkii
TGTAAATGTGGAATAGAAGAGATGAAAAATCCGAGACAGGTGTGGTGGTGTATTACAGGGTAATACACCTTTCATTTGGATTCCATACATTGAGTATCTAAATCAAGAATGGTGAGACAATGTAGTATAAATGTATGTGGTGTATTGTCCTTTTGGCAGCTTCTCCATGCTCCACTTAGGCCCAAAAGACTACTGGTAGACTGGCTGTCAACTGAACCATAAAGCAAGCAAGCACAGTGGCTCAATCAGATTTGTCCCAAATAATCCAAATTACATTTGAGAAACTGTACTTTCTGGTAGACTTAAAAAAAATTACATACTATCTCACCAAAATGCACCAAGTGTAATGTTTAGAGATTAGATGGACCCAAAAGCAGACACAAAGGTGGCTGAATTATGGTGAGTGAAAAAGTTTGATTCACAAAAAGTCACAATCATGTGAACAAACTGCATCAAAGACAGGGAAAATTAAGATGACACAAAAACCTATAGTCATGAAACAGTAGAGAAGAAGTGCAACTGGGGGGATCTGGTTGAAGACTCGAAACACAGATAAAAATTTAGAAAAGGCTTTATTTAAGGCAGATGGAATCAGTGGAGGAGCCCTGGAGACCAGCACAGATCTCCGGAGGAAGGATCGTATCAGTTAAGTAACAGGTTCTGCAAACGAAAGGAGAGTTCAGTAAATGGATTGACTGGTAAGTATACTTTTGCAGAATTGGTAAGTACTCACACAGATGATTGAAAGCATTTCTGGAGAGCAGGTACGTGGCAGTCCAATGGTTGTGAATGACCAGATTGCTCCAGTAGGTGGTGAGTAGATGGAAGGATGAGGGTGGTTGTTCCCAGAGTGGCAGGTAGGGGGTAAACTGCCTGAGTGGGTTAGATGGTACAGAATGGGTTATGGACTACAAAGATGGTGGGTCCAGTTACAGGAAGTGGAACTGGAAGGAGGTGTGATGTCACTTTCCTCCAAGATGGAAGCCTCCACTGAGATGAGCAGGTGGTTTGAACAGGTGAGTTCCAGAGGAATAAACTGTAACAGAAGCACTTGAAAACACAGATGGTCAGTGATTAGTAGGTGAGGGAAGTGGTGATGATAATAAGCTAGGGAGAGCAGGCAGAGCACAGTCCGTAATCCTAAAGGAGGGTCCGAACTAAGGTCCGTACTAAAGCCAGTCCTAGGTCATACACGGAGAGGATATTCACAAGGTAACAGTTACCAGTCCACAAGTCCACAATCCAAGATAATAAGACAGTCCCAGGTCTAACACAGATAATCACAGTCACACAGTCCATCAGCTTCCTGGGCTTCAGATGAAGGGGCTAGTTTTTAGTGAATATTGTATATAAATAAAGGGTTTACGGCGGGCAGAGTTTTGGAGAGACTGCAGTAAAGATTATCTAGTCTGAAAAAGAACAGACACAAAAATATATTTTCATCATGGATTGGGCTCAGGCTGTTGTCTTAACTGGCATGCTTTACCAGAAACCTAAACCATTTTTTAACAGGACAGAATAGAACCTACACAAAGGTACTGCAAGGTATCTGTGATGCCAGAGGGAAGTTTCTGGATGTGTACATAGGTAATGCTGGGTCTGTGCATGACTCACTTGTCCTGCGCCGATCACTGATGTACAAGCAAGGACTGTATCCACCAGCTGGCTTCTTCCTAATAGGGGATGAAGGATACCCCTGCCTGCAGCATCCTGTTGCCATAATGACTCCATACTGCCAGCCCGTAGCAAGTAAGAACACTGTTCCCTTCCCATAACTTTGGTATACATAGACATGCAGAGAAGCACACAGCAAATTGTTATAGGATTACTGTGAAACACAACATGCTTTTTCCTAGTGGAATGTTAATGTACAGGCCAAGTTGAAGAACACTACAACAGGCACCATGCCAAACACACCTTTGGCATCCTGAAGACCCGCTGGCGTTCCATCTTTCTGAGGGCAGTAGAGATCCCTGTTTGCTCCTAAAGTGATAGGAGCATGCTGCATCCTCCATAAGATCTGTGTGGTGACGGGCGATAGCCTCGATGAGGAGGAAGAGGAGGAAGACCTTGTCCCGAATGACAGAGAGGATGACACAGATGACCGTGAATCAGATGAGAGGGAGCTGTTGGGGAACAGAGTCCAAGCAAAACTTGCTGCCCAAGTGTCTGCTCCCACAGAGATGCCTACATGTCTGAGTGAACATGACTACATCTAGGCAGTAAACACACCAGATAGAGTCCTGTTCACTTACATTACGTCCATCAGGATTACCCCTGTAGTGTCAGATAGTTTTACACATCAATTAATCAGTAAATGAATTGTTTAAGTATTGTAATATATGTTCTTGTAAGACAGATGTTAGTAGTATGAATGTAAACTGTATATAATTATAAATGCTCTATTTTTTGCTACTTTTCACAATCCACCTGTTTATGTATATGTTTACCTTTACGTTTATGTACAAAGACTGATTTACCATTTATCACTTGAGATAAACAGAAAACAATATGCAAACAGTCTGAAGCATTTATTCATTTAAAAGTTATTCACAAGTTTTTCAAAAAGAGATAAATATCGCTCTGCCCTCTCTGCCGCTGCCCTTTCCCTCTCCTGCTCTCTAGCCAGCGCCTGCCTCTCTCTCTCTCTCTCTCTTCTTCTCTCTCTGCCTGCTAGTTTAAAAAGTCAAGGACAGGCTCGCTTTTCCTGCGCCTCTTCCTTCTTGGCTGGCTGGTCTCTGCCTCTTTTGCAGAAGGGGCAGATGCCAGTGTTGTGACTGCGCCACCTGTAGTGGTAGTCAGGTTTGCTGCAACAACCAGGGGCGGACTGATTGCATGCTGCCCGAAACAGGTTTCAGTCACTACACAGAGAAATCACCACTGTTAAATTAACTCTGATTCTATGGTCTAAATTAAACACAGACACGTTACCTGTGTATGGTTTGATATTGTGGTTGAACATACAATTGTGATACTGTAGCTGATGTTTTAAACATTACTTGTACATTAGTTTACAATTTGTGTAGTGTTAAGTTTTTCACATAAATGTTGCCTGGGTTTGGTTTTATGTATAATGTGGCAAATTATTCTTTAGTAGAAATGTCAGTAATGTCTCAGCAGGTTACAAAGCAGACTAGCAGTTACAAAGCAGAATTTACCTTATATTTGTCTTTGCAGTTGTTCCACTTTGTTTTTTCCTGTTTGGCAGCGATCTCAAATCCTGCTTTAGCAACAAAGACTCTGGAAATAAAAAAGGGGATGCTCATATTACAGTAAAATGTCAAATGTGCAATATTATTATGGCTAGAAAGAAATGAAAGATATTTATAATTATGAACAGAATTTGCACAAGCTCCTGAGGTACTGACATATTTGTTTACTTATACTCACTCCCATCCATTTTCGGAGGAGTTTCTCCTTCCATTAAATAAATTGTCATTGCCCGTACGCCACTGAATGAGGGCACGGGTCTCCTCTGTTGTCCCTTGATAAAAGAAATATATTTTAATGGCACATTTGGATGTGCATTAAAAGCCATAGTATGTATAACTAGTAAAGCAGACAAAGAGCTCTTGCTCAATGTTTAGCATGAAGTTAGATTTATAACAACTGGGTGATCTAGCGTAAAGTGCTGGCTAGACACCACAACAATTTTTTAGCAAAAACCTAGCGATAACTTTAAAAAAAAAACAAAAAACTTGCTTAATTTCCAGGGAACTTGCTGAAATTACTCTACCCAAAATGACGATGGACAGCGGTCTGGTGTTATGCCAAGTTAGCTAGCCTGCAAAATGCGCTATTAGCGGATTTCTACATCTCGCAAACATGAGTTTTCAAATAGGAGTTTCATCAACAACATATTCATAAAGTCAACAAATAATTCCTCAACCAGAATAAACTGGTATTTAGCAACAGCAAAACATTTGTAATAAAAACAAATATTAACTTACATTTGTGTGTTGGTCCGTCATCTGCCATTGTAACTGATTTGAAATTTATGATGGGATATTTAGCTCCCCAAGTACGCACAAGTCTGCTCCCAGGGCACCCTTGATAAAATGGGCGGAGCAAGAACACATCCGGGTCTTTGATCCGTACTTGGCTAGATGCGTACTTGGGCCTTGCATGATGACGTTTTACAAGTCCGTGAGGACGCAAGTACGGAGAAGTTCGCATATTGAGAAACGCCCAAGACACTTGACACCTAAAGGGAGCTGCTTGTCCACAAAATTAGGGGCAACTCAGTTGGTAGGGCAGTCATCTATGAAACCCCAAGGTTGGTGGTTGGATGCCTGATTTTCTTGATTCCTGGCCAGCGAGGCTTAAAGCCATCACCAGTTACTTGTAATGGCCGCTTGAAGTGTTAAAAGTGGGCTTCCACTAATCTCCCTTCTTTAGTCTAATAAGATGATAAGTGTTGTGCAAATTGAGGAGCAGAAGTACCACAGGAACCTCAACAGACAACAGAGTAGAGATTATATGCAAGCTAGGTGGGGACAATAGGATACTGGTGCTGGGAATGAGCATTCATGACCAGAGCCACAGACACAGGTCACAAGTCATGAGGAAGTTGGGGGCAATACCTGAACAGAAAAGAGGACCCACTTGAATATTGAGCACAAAGACCATATTTAATTCAGTTTATTTATATAGCACCAATTCACAACATAACTCATCTCAAGGCACTTCACAGTGTAAGATTTAAGATTTACCAATACAAGCATGTGGAATTATATAGAGAGAAGATATAGAGAGAACTGGGAGCAGGTTCTGCAGGAGAGGAGCTTGATACCTAAAGGCTCTGCCTCCTATTCTACATGTCATCTGAATAGCAATGGAAATTTATTGAGTGTTTCCTAATAATGCTGCCTAAGGGAGAAATGTATATAGTGAAAAATACCGGTTCAAGCATGCAACCCTGTGGAACTCGATAATAAACTTTTGTGTACACGGAAGACTCATCATTAACATGAACAAATTGGAACCTATCTGACAAGATTTCAACCAACCCAGTACTGCCCCTTTAATCCCAAAGACAACTTATAGTCTATGTAATAAAATGTTGTGATCTACAATGTCAAAGGCAGTACTGAGATCTAACAAGAGTATAAAGCGAAATCTGACTCTTTGTCAGCCTGGCTACAGTGCATAAAAGAAACATATTCTTATTCTTATTTTCCTCTATTAGTGATTAAATAATATGTGGATCTAGTCTTACGAAAGGCTTTGAAGTATACTTAAAAATAAACTTTAAGTATTCTACTTTTTTGTAAGGGACAGTTCATCTGTAAATTACCTTGATGTCAATCCTGATGCAACCCTCTGGAGAAATACAAAAACTGACAAGAGGGGACTGGTGATCTTTTAGGTCTTGTTAAACTAATTTAGTGTTCTCCAAGCTAAATCAAAGAAAGGCTTTGAGTTAAGCCATGCACAGGCCATTTACTTCAGACTTTTTACCATTGTTGGACCATACAAAAGATACAGCCAAGACATGGATTACTCTCATCTCATCTCCTGAACTGCTTAGTCCCCGTAGGTGTCATAGGTGTGTTGGAGCCTATCCCAGCCAGCTTACGCGCGAGAGGCGGGGTACACCCTGGACAGGTCGCCAGTCCATCGCAGGGCCACATATAGACAAACAACCATTCACACTCTCACCTACGGGCAATTTAGAGTCCCCAGTTAACCTAACTGCATGTCTTTGGACTGTGGGAGGAAGCCAGAGCTGTGAGGCGACAGTGCTAACCACTGCACCACCGTGCCTCCCGCTACATGGATTAGTAGGGTATGAATTATTTATTGTAACTTAGCATGAAAGTGTGATTGGACAATTCAGAAACTCAATCAACTAAACTTTTTTTAGTCTGACCCAGGAAAACCTGGTGAGGATCCTTGATTTGTTTGTTTGTCCATCTATGTGTATCTAGGCACAAACTAATAAGCCTTCAAGTAGACAATAGTAGTTGTTGAATTATTATAGACCTCTGGAATTCTTGTTCTATTGTGTCTTTTAAGGTTTGGTCCTGTCACCACCACAGCACTGCCTATGTTGTTTCACATTATAGATCACATCATATATCACAGACCTTTACATGCAGAGCAAACATGCATCCTTCATGCAATAAAGTGGTCATTCTACAAGGTTGCTCTATATGATATTCAGTAATCCAGTGTTGATTCAGGGTAGGAGAAGCTCCCAGTATGATATTAGATTGTTGGATAACTTCTACATCAGTCCAATTTTATTTCATTGACATTCAGGGGAGGAGGGAGGAGGGTGACTGAGGGTTGAAATAATTGCCCTTGAAAGGAGGCGAATGTTCTTCATTTGAAAAGGGAGTGTGTTGTTCACTGAACCATGTAAAGATCCCGCCACCATTCTAGAAGTACCACACTAATAATTACATTCTGCTTTCATCAAGATCTCTCACATTTGGGAGCTGTTGCAATGTGAAGCAGAGTCGACAAAAGAAAACCGGGGCCTAGAGAAATAGCTTTGCTTAGACAGATTGCAGCTGTAGAAAGTTCATGCACCGCTAGACTCAATTATAAACTACCCCAGCAAATCCTGCTTGCTGAGAAAAAAGGATGTAAATTGTGTTTACTGTAGCCTTGTCGAGTAAACACCATTTAAAGGTATGCCATGTATGGTATTCATCACTCTGTCTGCACACTATCACACACAAGCTGGTAATTTTGTAATTACCTGTGAATTATATTTGCCAGCATTTGATTGATTTGATAAATTTCCTTGCGCAGAATAAATACTCCTTATGTAATGGATAATTGGCAGCCACACACTGCTAAAAAACAACCTCAAATAATGTATTTTTTTACCTTTTATATAAAACTTGGTTTACATAACAGCAACAGATGCTAAAGTCATCTTATTACAGAAAATAATAAAAAGCATTAGGCAGACATGTACACAACATAATTGTGCATACATTTCTCACCATGTATGTTGCCAATCAATGAAACAATTTAAATAGTAGTAATTAGAGATGGAAAGATAGACTAATTAATTTTGATACATGAACATGCAAAGGTTTGTATTGTATGTAGCCAGGGTTGAGCACACCAACCCTAAGGGTAGTGAGCAGTATTAAGTATTGAATTTTTTATTTTTTTTTTTCAATGCACACATAGCAAACAAGCAGGTATGAAATACCTCTTTGTGAAAAGATTTTTTGGTTTGTTTTTTGTTATTTTTTGTTGTTTATAACATAGAAGGTAGCCCACTGATGGATTGGCAACCTGTCCAGAGTGTACTCAAGCATTCCCATGATCCTTGGCAAGCGATTAGGATATTGGATGGATGGATGGATGGATGGATGGATGGATGGATGGAAAACACAGAAGTTTTTTCCTGCTGCTTAAAAACTGTTAACAATATAGTTTTCATCTGAAGGACTGTCCGCAGATCAAATTGACACAGATTTTACCTGTGCCAGGAAGGATGCCCTTCCTAACGCAACCCTTCCAAATTGCCAGGCTTGGGACTGGCATTCAGAGTGCACTGGCTTGTGCAACCTCAGGAGCTGGGGTGGGGGTTTAGTATCTTATCCGGGGACATGTGGCAGTGGCTGTATCATAGAGCTGCGACCGCACTACCACTCCGAACCTTAGGGTTGTGAGCAAAGTATTGGATTAGGATTAGTGTGCTACATGTATGATGTAGGACATTTAGTGGACAATACTTAGTAAACTTAAGAAAAGTTGTGTGTAGGTTACAATAATTGCAAGGTTCAGCCACTTTAAGCCACGTTAAAACACAACACAACAGGACATATACAGGAATTGTTGCTGGCTAATTTATGGCACAAATTGAACATTTGCGACCCTGGCCAGCCAAAGAACTTGCACTAAATGTCTTGCTATAGTAAAATTTGTAGAGATGAAAGTAATGGGTGGCTGAAAAACAGATGAAAGAAGGTTTAATGTTGATATGATGGACAGAGAGAGACAGGAAAATGATGAAAAGAAAAAAGATGGAGAGTTTGGTAAATAGGGGCAGTGTACAGGTGAATAAGTGAAACATGAGGGCATCTGGCAGATAGAGGCTTTGACTAAAAGATTAGGCCAAAGAGCCAAAGGAGGTTTCAGGGATAGAAAAACAATATTCTTAGGGTGCAATATAAATTTTTTCATTTCAAAGCAGTATATGTATCATTGGCGTCTTGCTTCTTACACTTATTTGGTGAAGTTTCAGTTGCTATGACTGCTTCAACTTTCTGCTGCCAGTCTTTGTAGCCCAATTCAGCTTATTGTCGACAAACGTGCAACATAGCCTCTATCAAACTATGGAACAAAATTCAAACTGTCACCATCTCAACCATGTTCTCCACAGTTTGAGAATTTGAAGTGTTGATTGGTTTGGCTTCCACTACTTGTGATCAGTACTGCATTTTATGTCGACATACACATGTTATCATGTTTTTGAAAGAAAGGCTAATTTTATATCATCAGATTGATCAGAACATTGTTAATATTGTAAACTGTGATGTTTGTATTGCCATCACAGCAGTACATTGCAGCAGCCATTAATTCTTGCATCACGGCCTCTACTAATTATCAGCAAAAGTGGTTTTGTTTGTGGCTCAGAAATGGCAGTCTTACAATGAGAGTGGTTCAAAGACAGCTGTTGACACATTCTTATGACCGAAGATAGCATGGGATAAAATTCAGTAGTATCAGAAATTTAAAATAACAGTCTTACAATGTGTCTGCTGCTACAGCCTACATCTATTAACCAACCAATCAGAACACCAAGTGAAAAGCTGCACTGTACAACAGAATACACAACTTATTTGTGTACAACTTTAGCGGAGGAGATGGATCGTGCACAGTAACAACATTTTATTGACCTGGGCTGTAGCCCATGATTCAGTAGGTGTTAAGATGGTCTATCTACATGAAAATTGATGTTGTAGCCAAGTTTATTACATCCATGTTGCATGGTGTGGCTTGCAGTAAACCTGTAGGACTGTGGAAATTTTACAGTCTGTGGGCATTCACTCCATGATAATTGTTAGAGTGCCAGTTACCTCTCGCTAAAGTGTGTTGTGCCAATCCATAATATTACTCTCAGGATTGTATTTAGTGATGACACAAATAAAAAATAAATGGAGGCAAAGAATATAGATTTAGCACATTTGACAAGTTTGAAGTTGATGATTAAGATGCTGCAGACGATGACAGAAAATTGATACAGAATAATATGGAGGTCAGGATATTCAGCGGTCTATTAAACTTGAAATCTGTGAAATGCCTGCATGCCATTAGGATCTAGGTCAAAAGGTTAACATTTAATGAAAAATATGTCAATAGTGTTTGCTTTATAGGGAACTTGTAGTGTAACAAGTAGCAGTAATGTGGAAACCTTTTTCATTCCTATTTAATTTATTTTAAATACACAAAACATTTTCACAAGTGATCACTTTAGTTTACTTTCAGTTCATGCTTGTTACCGGTATTCAAGCCAAAAGTGTGTTTCATCCTCCGATCAAAGGCCAATCTGTCAAAGTACTTAAAGCACAGATTGTGTAACCAATTAAAACAAAGAGGTAATGATATTAAACTATATATTAATTGCAGGATGAATCATAGACACATCATTCCATCTAAGAGAAATTATGCTTATTTTGACCATTCAAGTGATACTATAGCAGTCTAAGAAATGCCTAACACAATGATAATCTGAAGACCTCCACAAAGTAGCTGATTGCATTATGGGCTTGCTATGCAGCTGGCAGCTGCTTCCTGACAATATGATGATGGAACACTCTCGTCGATCCACTTCAAAATAGTCAATTAACAGAAATGAAATTGTGTGATGTCTGTTGCGGCACAGATGCTGAAGAAGGCGAAGATGACAAACTGGGACTGCAGCAGAAATTCTCTTGCTGGCTAAAATTTACCAAGATTCAGTTGTGAGGTCTTAAGAACCCTTGGTAAAACTGTATTGCAGATTATAACAATACTTAACCTGTATGAGAAGCTTTTGCGTGTACTGTGTGATTATATTTTGGGAGTATATGTGGTTAATGAACTTGGATATTTATATTGCAAACATTCCTATTCAGAGATATGTTGATAGTAACTACATAAGTTTCTGAGGGCAAATAAATTGCAACCCAATTATGTTTTCCATTAACATATGATCACAATTAACATCAATGACAAGAAGTAAATACATTTATACTTAATATGATGACTAAATGTACACAATCAACATAATTTTGTCCACCAAAATTTACAATACACCATATCATGTTTTGTTTTCTGCAGAACTACATGATCTTGCAGTTCAACATCCAGTTTTGTGACTCCAGTGTTATTAATGTTTTAATGTTTTAACATTTACATACAATTTTAAGCCATAACTCAATCTACATAAAATAAATAAGCCCTCCCACCACTTGGTGTATCAAACCACTACCTAATACACCTGGAACCAGCATACAAGCCAATAGTAAGACAGCAATCAGCTAGCAAGCGGCATTGCAGGGTTTGGTCAAATGAGGCTGAGGAAGCCCTGCAGCAGTGCTACAGTATTACTAACAGGGACCTTTTCATAGAGGATTACAATAAGGACATTGAAGGCTTCACTCACTGTATGTCGCTTCTGTGAGGACAGTGTTGTATCATCTAGAAAAGTCAGCTGTTTTCCCAGCAATAAGCAATTGTGCAGACAACTGATAGAAAGCTTTGTCGAGTGGTGTATCAGTGACAGCTTAAAGCTCAACATCAATAAAACCAAAGAACTGGTGGTGGACTTCAAAACAGCAGGAAGACCCATGTCACTCCCCATCCTGAGAGAGAATGTAGAGTTAGAGAAAGGGAGGCCGAAGGGGGGTTCCTGGTCACCCCACTGGTCCCCCTGGAGAAGCTCCCCCTGTTGTGTGTTTTTCTGCAATGCTTGTGTGTTTCTCAAAATTTAGGTAAATGTGTTGGATGCATGTTGTTTTTTTGATGAAAAAGAATCAAATGGCAGGCAATGCAAAGCATCTCACACACTTTATGATAAACTTTGCAGTTGGGAAACTCATTAGCCACAGACTGTTTCTGCCAAAAAGCAAGACAGACCACTTCAGGTGGGCTTTTGTGCCCCCTGCCATAAGACTGTACAACAATCTGCAAGCACCATCTAAACAATAATACAGTTCTCATTCATGTTATTGTTGTTTTCTGTATTATTTTTACTTTGTGTTTTTGCTTCATGTTGCTGTATCAAGTAAAATAAAGTCATTAAAGTTTTATCTTATTTTAATTTGACTCTTAATTTGAGTGCTTTCCTCAAACAAATCCAACCTCACACAGGGTTCTAGACTCGATATTAGTATGCCCGCCATCCACCCCAACCAAAACTCTGCAACTATCTTTAAGTTAATGAATGTATGATATCATTAATTTTCTCTAAAAAAAACGGGATCACGATTACAGCTGTAATAAGAATGTTGGTTGATAAATGACAACTTAAAACTGTCTCTTTGCATCACTTACAGCTATGATGTGAGGGTTTTAAATCACTGGACGACAGGTTACTCAAAGCTATACACACTGGCACATATGATCTTTTTCTAGACATTGTACCACTGTCATGATGACTACACTGGAGCCAGCGTTGTATTTATCATTTTCTTCTATGGCTTACTGTATGACTTAGCATGCTACATGGCAAACAAAAGTTATCAACGGTTATCAAGTCAAGATTATTTTGTTAGAAATGTATGGCAATGTACAGCACTAACCAGGCCTGAAATATAATGCACTTGTAGTTTTCTGTTTCTTATTTAACATCATAGTATTATATTGTTTGTGCTATTATGTTATTGTATATTTCATATACATTTTTTCTGGATAATATATAAGTCTCCCATAAATAAATGTAAATTGATTACCCATTCTGTGTTATGTGAAACATATCTGTGAGAACTACCACAGTCCCTAGTGTGCACATATGTTTGACACACACTTGGCCCTTGTTTGCAGCCTGCCTCTGTAGAGGGATGTGAAAGAGGTCTAATTGGCTGCATTGCCTGCTCCCATGTTTTCATGGTCATTCAAGCGATCTTGTTCCATAAAGGATAAGGGGTATAGACCTGCACTAGCTGTGCAGAGAGAGAGAGACAGTCCAACAAACAGTCTATCAAGAGAAGTAAGATCCATGTCACTTGAACAGAAAACAGATGTGGCATGACATAAGTTGAACTGAAGCTGAGCTATATTCCACCATTTAAATAAAATACTTCCAATCTATTACAAAAAAGAGTGTGTGTGCGTGTGTGTGTATGATTAATGGCACATAACTCAAACGTAAGTATTAGAATATAAGATTTTTGGGAATAAACTAATTTTATCAATGATAACCTCAATGATGCGCCACAGTGTAGACAATTGATAAACACAAGAACTCCAGTGAATACCGTATTTAAAAATGATTGATAATTCTAGAACTGTTGGAATAAGTGCCCCGTGGGGACAATAAAGTAGGTATTTATTGATTGATTGTAGAAAAATAATAGTATTCCTTTTCCAAGTGAATCTGAACCCAGCAGCCACAAACTGAGCTCTGGTGCCAAAAATGTATTTATAGACTCCTAAGATCCAAAACGGCCAATTTGTGTTTATGTTAAAAGCTTAACCTGAATTAGACTAAGACCAGTGTAATGACCAAAAGCTGTTCCCCCTGTCATTTTTATAGTTGTGTTGGTCTGAAGTGATTTTAGATTTTGCTCCATTAGACTAATTGCTGACTAAAACAGAGAGTGCTTGCATCTGCCAAAGGCCCTGTGGATCCCAAGGGCTCTCTTGAGCAGTGCAGCTGACATCGAGTGCATCGAGTGAGTCTGGAGCTCCATCTGTGCCAGCTTCTCCCACTGGGTGCCTTGTACCCAGCTGACCCCCCCAATCCTATCCCATTGCCAACCACAGTGCTGGAGTACTATATATCTGCTTTTCCCCTGATAGCCTGTTACACCGAGGGAACACACTGGTATGCTGATGAATGTTAATACAGATGTACATGGTATACATAGGCATGCATTACAGTCCATAGGCTCTCTACATTATTACATTGCATTACATAGGCTCACTCTGTTGCTTTGCTGTAACACAGCCTTTACCATAGCTCCACAATCAAAGTGACACAGTTTCAATTACTTTGAAAACATGTTAATGTCTATGTTATTCAGTTAATTCAACATTTTTAGAGACACAATTACAGAGAGTGGTCCAGAGAACACTCAGCACACACAGTACAATGACTATGTTTCACCCTCTCCATAGGCAGACTGACTTATTATAAGCTTGAAGACACCTGTGTTACTATTAACAGGACTAAACTAAATTATAGTTTAACATGTTCCTGTGGTCAAATTATTTCTAGGGGTCTTTTCTGAGACTACCATCATTTTGTCCAGGCCTGTCTTCTGTTGACCAACAATTCAAAAGCAATGTCTGATTGACATTAGTTTTTAGTAGATGTATATTACTTTTGTCAGTTTCACATTATTTCAGTGACCAGTTTTTCTTTCTTTAACAACAGGGTACCAACAATTTTGTCTGTGTCTATATAGTTATCTGTTTGAAATCTGTTAGCCCTTATAGCCCTTGAGATAATTACCAGCTTTTGCTGTCACTGTAATAACAAATTCTTACAGTGAATACCTTTATGTTTACCAAAACTATACTATACCATATTGTTATTTAAAATACATGAAATAACTGAAATTGTAAAAGTGACAAGGGAAAGCAACGAGCACAAGATTATTTATACAATATAAATAGTTGATACTTTATTGATCCCCTTGGGGAAATTGTTGTTTGGACAGCTGTATGTATAGAACTGTGCTACTACAGGGTTTTGGTGTCTTGTCCAAGGACACCTCAGCATGTAGCTGAGGTGACTCTTGGGTAGAAAGTTGACTGCCCTACCAATTGAGCTACATGCTGCCCCTTTATATAAGCTGTTTGTTAAAAATGTGTTATAAAACTGGCTTTTTAAACACTCATATTTGAATTGCTTATTTCAAAGGTATTTTGATGGCATATAGCAGATGGACTGTCCTCTTGTAACATAAAAATGCATTTGTTGGACCAACAGTATAATTGTAGTAAGGCAACCTCTACCAGCAATAATTGTCACATGAGTAAGTAAGGAAGATATTTACTGCAGGTGACGCAGAGACAGAAATCTGTGCTAGAAGAAGGCTGGGGTGGATGGATGTGTCAGAAAACATGAGACTTTCCCAGGGGAGACTATCTTCATTTTCATTGTCTAATGTTTATCCTGACCATCCAAAGATATTAAAGGAGCAATAAATAATTTCAGATGGCTTTCTTTAAACCAAAATAAAGACTTTAGCCACAACTTTGCTTCTTGCCCCTCCCATCCTGTATCTGCAGGCTGTCACTGTAAAAATGACATAAATGACATAACCTGCCTTCAGACATACACAGGAGCTTCGGACATTACCAGAGTGAGCTTTATGTGAAGACACAAATGTCATATGGTCCAGAGGTTACCATATGAATCAGAGATTATCCTGTGATGTGACAGCCCCAGCTTTTATTTGAAACTAGTTTTTGCTTTTGGGCCTAGTCCGCCACCTAACAGTTGAGGGGTGTGAAGAAAAGCAAAAATCCCTAGAAACATGAAGTGAACTAGAACAGCTAGAATTTGGAAAGTGTGCCACTAGAGTCTGTTCGGCATAAATGTGCCGACTCCTTGAAAGTCAATTGACATCTCCTATTCTTATTATGACTGATTCTAATCTGGATCTCATGAGGTTTCGTTAGAACTAAAACCTGCATAGGGTGCATAGACATGCAGATTGGTGACAGCTTTTTCTTTTTTTTTTTCAAATAAGTGAGTGATCTCCAACAGAGATGAATGGTGTTTGCCAACTGAACCAGATGTTCATGTTTAAACATTAAGGACTTGCAAGAGGCACCACTTAATAGTGGTGAGAAAGACATACAGATAGCTGGAGAAGACAGAAGGCTAGTATATACTGTGTAATGGACATATTCTGTTTCAAATCGTATAAATCAAAATTTGTTATTCAAAAAACTCAGTAGAAGAAAATTATGAATTTGAATTTGAATTTAATATGCCTTCTGTCGAGGCAGTATATATAACATTAAGCAACTGTGCCCTTGCTAGTTTTTGCTCGGTAAAATAT
>OMLM01009585.1:0-11869 GCA_900302695.1 Helostoma temminkii
CTGCTTTCTCCATCCATTCATACACCACCACTGCCTGTTATTAACTTTGTTTCTTCTCTCTCCTGTAGTTGTGCCTCTCTCTCTCCCTCCCCCTCCCCCGCAGGTATCATCGGCCCTGAGGCTGTGTATTCCAGGTCTTCAGTTGCTGCCCATCCTACCTGCCTGCCTGTTGCTTGTTGTTGTTATTGGTTGTGTGATCTGCTGTTCTTTTCCCTTTTTTTTCACTCACCCCAACCGGCTGAGGCAGATGGCCGCCCACCTTGAGCCTGGTTCTGCTGGAGGTTTCTTCCTTTCTTAAAAAGGGAGTTTTTCCTCTCCACTGTTGCCTAGTGCTACTCAAAGGGGGATTTGTTGGGTTTTCCTTATTATTTAGTTGTATTGTAAGGTCTTAAACCTTAAACATTGTAAAGTGCCTTGAGATGACTTTTGTTGTGATTTGGCGCTATATAAATAAAGTTGCATTGAATTGAACTGAATTGAATATATTTAATGTCATTAACAAAGAAGGAACCTCATCAGTGCTTATTTTAATGTGAAGCCTGTTAGTTTAAACTCAATAGTTCGATCTGTCTGAAGTTTGTTTCTACTCCTCCACCGTCATCAGCTGCTGCTTCTTCCTCAGGTGACAGGAGCCGTAACGTTTCCATCACAGCTCCTCGCACTGAAACTGTAAACTAGTCATGTTTCCTCGTAGTGTGTTAGCTCTGTTTTCTACCAGCAGGACCGTGCAGTCCACGCAGAACAGAACCATTTATCAACCGAATCGTACTCATCAGTTCTTCATCACTATTGTGGGATTTACAGCTATAAACTGAACCAGATCACTCATTTCAGATGACTTTCTTCCAACCAAACCAGCTCCGGACCACCCCCCCGTCCTCAGGACTAGCTTCCATTAGCCGTTAGCCAAACAGTGACAGCGTCTTTATACAGCAGCAACAGAAGCTGCTTTCAGTCACTGGAGCCCTGAACATATGTAGATATTACCTGAGTGAGCTGAGAGAGTCTGGTTACGCAGAGTTTCTCCTGAAAACCCCCAGTACAGAGTCTGGATAACCTCCAGTCTGTTCTCTGACGTGTCGCTGCTCTGCAGGATCCAACACAGCAGCACGAAGAAAAGTAAGGATAGTAGTACACTAATGGTACTTATAGTACACTTTTAGTTTAGTTTATGAAGTGTACTACAGATAAACTCTTATATACACTGATAGTTAACTAGTGATGTAATAACAGTAAAGCTTCTAGATGATGTAAATATTCTTCTAAAGTCACTTCTGAGTAACAGTTTCCTTCAGTAAAACTTCCCACAGCTGAGCTGAGTCAGCGAGAAGCTGCTGCTACTGAGTTTCTAATGACACTGTTCATTCTGTTTAAAGGTAAAACACTGTGTCACACAGCAACTGTGGATTTATAACCTTATTAGTTTGTTTATGAAGCTAAACTACTGAAATGCATGCTGGGTATTTCACTATACTTGTCAGTATACATAAGTATAAGTACAAGTATAGTGTATAATGATACTTAAACTTTTCTATGTACTTGTCAGTTTACAGCAAGTATACTTGGATACTACTTTGTCAAGTATATCTCTGATGAGTACATAAGTAAACTGAAAGTAAACCTGATTATACTAAACACACACTGGAGGAAGGACAGTGTCCAGAGTCTCAGCTGTGACCAGTGGTTCAGAGTGTATACAGAGTAAATGTTGTTTAAGAGTGTGTGTGTGTGTGTGACCCAGAAACATGAAGTGGACCAGAACAGCTGATACTCTTCCATTTAATGTGTGAAGTCTTTAAAATGTAGAACTTGAACAGAATCTAGTTCAACTCCCAGCATGCACCGGGGGATTTGTCACTAAAAGCTTTGCTCTGGTTGTCGGTGCGTCGCCGTGTTTCTCTGTAATAGAAACCGACCTGAACCAGTGTGTGGTTCTGGGTCCGGGGACAGTACTGACCCGTTCTGGACTGTGTATTTCAGATGACATCGAGACCCTGCAGCAGAACCTGACCCAGGCCTTCCATCAGACCCAGGCTTGTTTCAGCCTGAACGCTGCAGCAGAGAGCCGCGTGCAGGCGGCAGAGAGTCTGAAAAAAGCCTGCAACTCCAGCCTGGAGTTCCAGAAGAAACAGCTGTAAGTTACCTGCTCAACACACCTGAATCATCAGAGTGTCTGACCTTCACCTGGACAGGGCAGCGTCTCAGCTCTGTGCACACGTCTGTTTAACTGGGGTTATTGTACAGTGACGACAGTCATCAGACTTCACATCGCGCCCTGACTGTGTTTGTTCTGTGCTTCCAGTCAGAAGTGTCAGTCCGACTCTGCGGTCGCTGGGAAGACGCCACCGCAGCAGCAGCACGAGCCCAACAAGGGCGACAACTCAGCCGCCTCGGCCCTCGCTGGTGTTCCTGAGCTGATGCTGCTCGTCTGCGGCGCTCTGCATCTGATAACCTGTGAGTACTGACTGCACCGTGATAACCAGCCACAGGTTAGAAACCAGTTCCTGTCTGTATACTGGTTGTACTGGAACATGAACCTACAGTGTCACCAGAAGCTGCTCATAGATCAGTGAAGTGCTGCCACCTGATGGTCAGAGCCGATCACTGCAGCGTTACAGAAGCCTTTTATACAGAGACGACACACGCATGTAACACACACACACGCATGTAACACACACACACACGCATGTAACACACACACGGCCTTCACATCATCACTGGAGGATCAGCTGTGATGTGGACTCAGACTCAGCTGGTGCCTAAAGGATGATCAGCTCTGGGTCTGGTGGAGAATCGTTATCTTCGTGTAACTCCTCAGATATTTCACCAAACATGAGAAGAGCGAACACGAGAACAGAAAGGAGCAGAAACACTGAAGATAAAAATGAAAGAACATTAAAACAGTTAAAAGCTGCTCCAGAAAAAGGCCCAGCTAAAATCCTGCCTTCTGCCAGGCCTCATGGAGACCAGGCAGAGAGCAGGATAAAGAGAAACCAGTTCCAGCAGCGTCTGAGCTGATGTGACCAGGTGGGACTGATGTGTCTGTGTTTTCAGGATTCGGCGCAGAGGGTCTATGGAGAGCACTGTGGTCCGGGGCGGAGCCTGGGCGGACTAATGACTGCTGTACAAACTTCCTGTCTACGCTGCAAAGGAACCGACCAACGTGGAGACGCTGACGAACGAATGGACACGAGCTTCGCTTTAACTCGCTGAGCGTCAGAGACTCTGCTGCCTCACCACTGTTCTCTTCAAAGCTACTGCTGGTTTTCACGATAAAAACGCCTCCCAAATCCTGCATCACTGTTCAGATCCACCTCCTTCATCAGTGTGAAGTCGAGGTTGATTAGCTTTACGCCTCCGTTTGTTCAGGAAGATACAGAACTCAGCGATAAATGAGCCTGAACCTGCAGTTGCTCTTTTCAGCCTCAGATCCACATTTAATCAACATTTAACCTGTTTCAGTTTCACTCTGGATTAATCTGCTTCTTCTCTGAGGTTTAGCTACAGACACACTGATTCAGTTAAGTGTCAGCTGATAAACTGAGGCTGAGGAAGGAGAATCTAGACACTGATGAAGGATTTGGGACATGAAAAGTGAAGTTTCTCAAAATAGAACTTAAACCTGTTTACACCAGACGTTTAAATCTGATCTGAATCTGGTTTAGGGAGAAGTGTGTTCGTGTGACCTGTAAACTTAAATCATCTTAAAATAAAATAGTAATTCTACAGAAATAAAATGTGGTCAGAATCAGTGGAAACCTCAGACGTATCCTGAACAGAAGACGTGACAGAATTTAAAACCTGCGAGTCGAACGGAGGCAGATCCAGATCCAGATCCAGATCAGGTTTAGGTCTGGTGTAAACAGGTTCATCGTGTGTGTGAAACAGGGACCTGCGGTTCCTTTTTATGACGTTTGAGTGTCACAGCTCGAAGCTTCTGTCACCGAAGAACAAGTCGACTTTTAGAAGCTTTTCAATTTTACCTGATGCTGGTTTAAAGGGGGGGGGGGTCAGTGTTTCATTAATGATCAATAAATGTGATCAAACTGTCTCTAGTCTTTGTTCTACATTTTGATCCTGTGTTTTATTAAAAGTAACTAAATACATTTACTCAGTTACATACAGTAACTGCAGTTCTGAGGTACCTGTACTATGAGTACTTGTTTTGGTATCTAGTGTCACAGTCATCAGGACTGAACCAAAAACAGGTACTTCTTCAGATTAAAGGAATAAATATGCGAGTACTCGTCCAGGAACTACTCCACTACACGTAGAAGTACCAAGTACAAGTGCAAAATGTTACTGTGAAGTTAGTAGTAGAGTTACTGCATAAATAACACGTTCAACTAAAACATAATTATTAATGTACTATTACTGCGTTTTAATTCTGTCCCGACTGGCTCAGTAGGTTTTACCAACCTGCCTCTGTCAGAAAAGTAAAAGTACTTAAACGCAGTACTTGAGCTACTTTCTAGTCGAGTATCTGCACCAACAGATTCAGTGATGTTTTAACTGCAGAGGTGAAAAAAGAAACGAGTGGAGGTTTAAAAACTGCTTTTATTTTGGAAGGTGGTGCTTCGGCTCACAGACACTTCAGGACGCTGAAGTCGCAGATGGTTCCTCTGGGACATCCGCACAGCTTCCCGACCCGCGCACCTTTCCGAACCGCGCACTGCTCACCTGCGCCACACTGACACAAACACACCGAGCCTCCGTCACCAAATCACTGGGAACTATGGAAGCAGCACAGCGTTAAGTGATCGGATGAAATGTGCAGGACAGACACAGCGGACGTCTCTAAATCTGGAGGGATCAGGATGGGACGGGACAGGACGGGACGAGACGGGACGGGACGGGACGGGACGGGACGGGACATGATGGGACGGGACATGATGGGACAGGACATGATGGGACAGGACATGATGGAACAGGACATGATGGGACAGGACGGGACGGCACGGGACGGGACAGGAGTTCTTACTTCAGGAAGCCAGCCCAGCTTCTTCTCTGATGACGGCAGCCGTTTGCTCTTCAGCTTTTCCAGAACCTCCTGCAGAGCTTCAATCTGCAGAAAGAGACATGAGACAGTGTTGTCCTCAGCTCAGAGACACATCATTACGCTTAAAGACACAGTCCTGCAAACAACCTGCTGTCCTGCGTTAATCTGTGACTCAGCTTCATCGTTTCTGCTCAACTTTAAAAATGTGACACTAAATCAGCTGAAGCATAAAAATCTGACTGTCCCACTGAGGACTCCGTCCAGGTGGAGACACCTGAGGACGGTGTGACAGACAGGATGTCCCGACTTTATAGAGCCTCTTTGGATTTTAAGCCGTGAATTAAAGACAAACACCGTCTTTAAACTGCTTCCGTCCTCTGGACTCAGTCTGGACTCACCAGCTCTTTCTCCTCTTGAGCCTTGACGGCGTCGTCCTCCGGCGATCGCTCCTCTATCGGCTCCTCGCAGCTCGTCGCCACTACCAGCAGCCAGCAGGAGGCGCCGAGGAGCAGCATCCTGCTGCCCACCATGGCGCTGATGGACTCGGACCGGGCTCGGGGCTGAAGACGGCAGACAGACTGTCCTCTGGGCGCCGAGGCTCACATATAAAGGTTTAACGCGGCGGCTCTGACGTCACTGGACAATATTTACCTGCCGATAATGAGGTCAGAGGTCGACCTCTGCTCGGTCAGGACGTGACGACAACAGGTTTCTGCTGCCGCGTAGAGAAGCAGCAGAACCTGAGCACGGATCCAATCTGGACTCTGTAACTCTGCTGTGTGTGAAGGGGACAGACGGTGTCTCTGTGTCTCTGACAGCTTAAACTGAACCTGAACAGTGAAAGAGGAGGATGGACCTAAAGAGGACTAACTAATGTTCCTTCCCCACGTGTCTGATGCCAGAGGAGGCTTAAACCTGCAGTCACTCACACACACACACACACACACACATTAAATAATCAAACTACATGAAATATTTAAGGGTCTGAGGATCAAATCTCATTTCCAGCAGAGGAAGCTGCAGACACAAACTGAACCTTCATGTCAAGGATGTCACAGTGAAGACGGCGCCTCAACACACACACACACACACACACACACACACACACACACACAGTTCAGGACATTAGAAATATCTAACTGACTTTAAATTAAACGCTGAGCTTCCTGCTGCTCGTCTCCAGTCATCATCGTATTGTTGGAGATAAAAACCTGTGGAGGGAGTTTCTCACACTAAATGTCACAATGACACTTCCTGTTAAAAAGTCACAGGCACAAACAGAAGCTTTTCACTTTTTAATAACTAAATCTTTTCATTTCATTTGTCAACAAACTAAACCAAGAACTGCTTCACAGAAACGTTTAGCGTCTTCACTTCTCTGAACACAAACTGTTTTTAGCTTCTGCAGGAAACAAACTGAAAATAAAATCATCTTAAAACAGAAAAGAAAACTGGATGAAGACGAGCGTCCCAGCTGTTCGTCTGGCTCTACGGCAGGAAGCAGAAAAACTACAGTGAGTCAGCAACAAAGACGCTCGGTGTTACCACAGCAGTACTGTGGTACTGGTGCTAAACTGGATCTGATAGTGTCCATGTGTGACTGACACTGAATCGTATGTTTCCCACAATGCATCTGTGGTCTCATGACATCACTATAAGATCACTATGAACTGGATAAACTGGCGGACTGGCCTTTTAGCCGTCCTGCTTGAGGTCAGGTGACTCTACCTGAGTCTGCAGGTGCGTTCGCTGACTCCGGCCTCAGTCTTTGGACGTCGACCTCAGGAGCTGCTGAGCCTGAAAAACATTTACACACGTCAGTGTCGTCACTGTGCTGCTGTTCTCAGATCAGTCGGTGCGTTTACACGGACTTCAGTAATCAGATTACTATCAGCTGGTTTCTGTGGTCAGGGACCAGAGAAATCAGGTCCGTCTAAAGACCATCTGTTCCGTCCACTGAACCTAAACGGATCCGTGCGCTCTGAACCGAGCTCAGAGCCGGTGTCGGGTCACTCACCATGTAGACGCCGGTGTGGAAGCCACACATGTACCAGAGCATCAGGACGCTGGAGGTGGCGTCCACACTGGGACAACTGGTGGAGTCCTTCCCTCCGAACATCCACAGAGGAGGAGGGGGAGGGATGAAGGACAGGGGGTCCTGGGGAGGAAACTGTGTCAGAAGAACGGTACTGATCCGCTTAATAAACACACGAGTGTCACGTTTACCCCTGAGCCCGACTGAGGAGGATGAGGAAAGGGCGGGAAATGAGAGCTGTGATTGGTGGGTTTCTCCGCCTCGTCTCTCTGCTGTCGTTTCTTCTTCTCTTCTGCTTCTCGCTCCACTTTACTCTACAAGGAATGAATCTGCTGAAAGTCATTAACGTCACAAACACAGAACCAGAACCAGAACCTTTAGCTGGAGTGTTAAACTAATTGAACGACTAAAAATTTATTAGTTTGATTCTGTTTTAGTGTTTTTACAATTAATGAAAAGAATCATGAGACTAAAGAAGTGGTTTTCATTTTTGGACTCGTTTTGTTCAGCGAATCTATGTTTCGAAGGGATTTTCTTCTTCCAGGACTGAGAACGGATCCATTCCAGGACAGTCCTCCAGGACGTGCGACACTCAGCTGCTTCATGTGTCTGAACCGGTTTCTTACTCACCCAGTTCTGCTGATCGTCTCTCCACGCTGCCCTTCTCTCTCCCCCTCTCTCCCCCTGGCTCTCCTCTCTCCTCCTCCTCCACTTCCCCTCAGAGCCTCCGCCGGCCGAGCTGGACCTCCAGCCGCTGCCCTGCAGAACCGACACAGGGTGAAACTATGTCAGTGAACAGACTCGTGTTCTGGTGGATCCGTCCTGCAATGTCACGCTGACACGTTACAAACCCTGAGGGGCGGTTACCTGGTTCAGTTTATTCAGACTGACTCTCGCTTCCTGTCCGACCCGCGACCCGCTAACGGTCAGAACATTAGTGTCACTACAAACCAAGGGACACTGTACAGCGCTGCAGAACACTCAGAAACAGCTCTCACTTTATTCATCTGGTGCTGTGCTAAAGTAAAGGTTCTGTATTCGGGCCAGAACCGGATAAGTGCCGGATCCCGATCCGGGTCCTTACCTTGGGGGCAGCTCTGTTGGGTCCGTGCAGCTCGTCGGGAGTCAACAGGTCGCTGACGTCCTGATCCTCCTCGTTGTTGTAGCTGTCGAAGCGAACGCGGCAGCGCCGACCTTTGACCCACAGGACCACGGCCGGATAAACCAGACCGTCCTCCGAGTACACGGCCCGACACCGAGAACCGGGTCTCCAGTCCTGACACACAGCGCGACACCGGTCACACATTGTGCTGAAGTCACATCACAAACACAAGGTTTTGTTCTGGCTTCATGTGAAGCTTCAGGTTAATTCATGATGATTTTCACCTTCTATTAATGACTTTAATCATTTTAATCTTTTAAATAGTGAAAAATGTCCAAGACGACGTCTTTATTTTATTTTCGTATCAGAGGAGCAGAAAACGATGAGATTTTAAAATCTGGACGACAAAGAGTGAAAACATTTAATACAATTAATAACGAAGCCTCGTAATAAAACTGATTTACCGTCCTGTGTCCACCTGATACCTGAGCGTTCACCTGAGTCTGAAGAGCAGTGCTCGGACTCTTCAGCGAGCTCAGCTCCACGTCCTCCTCGTTGCCGTAGCCATGGAAACGGACTCTGCAGCGGTCCCCGTCCAGCGACACCACCGCGGCCGGATACACCAGCCCGTCCTCCGACCACACAGCCCGACACTCGGCTCCCGCCTCCCACTGACAGAGGAGAGAAGCTTTCACCCGTTTCCACGTATTTAGATTAACAGTGTGTTTCGTGCGTCCAGTACCTGAGGCTCGGCGCTGGAGCTGTGAGCTGCAGGTGGGCCGTCGCTCTGTGGGTCGTCTCTGCCGTCGCTCTCCTCTGGAGCCGCTCGCTCCGCCGGTCCGCCGGTTTTCTGCGGAGTAACTCTAAAACCAGCCTGCGCTCATGTGTCAGGAGGTTTAATACACACGTCACGTATCCTGAACTGAGTTTGGACGCTGCTCAATCCGTGTATGATTCTTCATTCATTTTAAGATTTAAAATAAGAAATCAAAAAATGTTTTTCCACTGGCGCCAAATAGTGACGCACTGATTACCGTCCGCGGGACCGCGCAGCCTGTTAGAAGCTGTGTCTCCTGGTTTATCTGTGACTACAGCTGCAAATATTACATTAAATATATCCCCGTGGTAACAGAGATGATCTGTCCTTGTAAAAATTAAAGGTTTAAGCTTATTTTAACCAAATAACTGTAATAACAGTGAGAGGAAGTCGCTGTTGTGTAAGATGATTTAAATCAGTTCTTGGTCACAGCTGTGCTGTTTAAACCTGAATGTCATGAATCCGCAGCCGTTTCTGATTCCAAGTACGCGAAGTATAAACTCCCACGCTTGCGTTCTTGTGAAACGTCATCAGCCAAAGCCCAAGTACGGTTTCAATTCCAAGTACGGATCACAGACCCGGATGTGTTCTCTGACCCGTACTTGGCCGGAAGCATACTTGGGCTTTGGCTGATGACGTTTCACAAGTTCATAAAAAGTAGAGAAGTAGCATATTGAGAAACGGCTCAGGACTCCGGCTGTTAAAGACGACACGTTATTGTATCTTTAGGTTTGTAAAGGTTCCCTACGTCTAAATGCTTCATGTTTCTTTATATTCAGCTTCTGTCTGCCTGAAACTACACTACTGATGGAGATTACACATGAAACAAGACATTTCTATCAGTCAGTGAATGTTCCTGCTCCGAGCTCTGCAGTGTAAACTGCAAACATAAAGATACAATAACGTCTTTACCAGCCGGAGTCCTGGATTCATTCACACAGGTTTAAACAGCACAGCTGACCGAGACTGATTTAAATCATCTTACACAACAGCGGCTTCCTCTCACCGTTACTACGGTTATTTAGTTCCTTAAACCTTTAATTTTTACAAAGACAGATCATCTCTGCTACGGGGATATATTTAATGTAATATTTGCACTGTATGATACTGAAATAAGCAGCTGTAGTCACAGATAAACCAGGAGACACAGCTTCTAACAGGCTGCGCGGCCCCGCGGACGGTAATCAGTGCGCGCAGAGTCACTATTTGGCGCCAGTGGAAAAATGAAAATGGAAAACGAGTGTTTGTTTTTACAGTTTTTCATTTTGGTTTTGGAAACGAAAATCGAAATAACTTTTGTTTTTTTCATTTTTTTATTTCTCTTTTAAATCTAAAAACGAACGAAGAATGATACTCGGATTCTGCTCCCTTCAAAACATTAAACTCAGTTTATCATCCGCTACAGGGTTAAATGAGTAGTAATTAGGCTTTTCTATAAACACTTAAATATACGCAGCAAAACCACAAAAGCGAAAATCCCCTACAATTGTCTTTTTCTATAAACTTCCTGCTGACCTGTGACCTTCCTGTGCCGCCGACAGTTACACTGCTCTTTATGTTATTTTAGCACAAAAACGACAACATACAAAATAAAAGTTTGTCTAATAAGTATGACGACTTTAAAAAGTCAGATATTTGAATGGAGTCTGGTGGACAGCTTTACACTTACTAATTACGACCAAAGAGGGGTCACTGTTGAACCAGTAGCTAACACACTGTGCCTGTGTCTGCAGAAAAAACAGAATATCTACAGTTTCACATGAACCTGTGACATTTCCAGTGTGTTGTCCAAGTCTTCCAGCAGCGGAATGTCGTCTTTAGCAGACGCGGTGAGGAACTCCTGCTGCGAAACAGCAGATTTAGCCTGATGTTAGCTTAGCACCAGTTAGCATGTAACATTAGCAAGCAAACGAACTGGCTAGCTAACCTGACTAACTGGAAAAAATAAAGTTAGCATTTAACCGACCAGTCTGTTAGCAGTGAGCTAGCTAGCTAACGTTAGCCGCCGTTCTCCAGTTATTAGTCTGCGTCACAACGTTAACAGAGAAGAGATAAATTAGATAAACACACCGGCTCGTCGGCTCCGTCTATGACGCTGTTCTCTGTCGGCTCAGTCATGACTGTCATCGGTTACTGGAACCAGCATCTCACACGTTAATTTTAACCGCCACAACCGACAGAGGCAACACCTGTGTCAAGTTTACCTGATGCGATACAGACGCTTCCGATCGGGCCTTTCAAAATAAGACCCTTTGTATTGATTTTCAAAATAAGTTTTTTTTTGCCTCAACTTTTCATAAAAAAATGTAAAAATGTTTCCAACAACAGAACAGAAGTTAATCACAGTTTAGTTTAGAGTTCTGAAAATACTTTTTTAGTTTTAACCCTCTGGGCCCAAACGTGGTCATTTCCCTTTTATTTTTATTTTTCTCTCTGGTGAAGGTGACCGCTCCGGCGGGAGACAGAGTTCGGTTTCGGTGATGGCCCAGTTCTCCCACCGCCCTTCGCTGCCGCTGCACCAGAAGAAAGTAAAATAAATATATATAATAACAGTTTCATGAGAGTTTTATGAGAGGGACCGTTTGACCTCATTTCTGAACATGAACATTTGAAGGTGTCCTGAGGGTTAAACTTTAATTTCAAGTTAAATCTGTAAAAAGTTTAATTTTTTTCTTTATGAGGATTCATTACGTCACTGTCAGAGCTGAAGAAGGTGAGAATCACTGTAATGACTCAATCTGTGTGAGGATCAATAACTGAGGATCAATAACTGAGGATCAATAACTGTGAGGATCAATAACTGTGTGAGGATCAATAAAACGATGCAGAGCATCGTGTTTTATTTTGAATCAGTGTTTCTGTTCTGTGGAGTCAAACAGGTTTTACTGTGAAAGGCAGAAGCGGAAGCGGCTCAGT
>OMLM01009586.1:0-13569 GCA_900302695.1 Helostoma temminkii
GATTTGTCAACTTGCTTACACAATCTGCTCTGGCGCTAAATCCAGAATTGCAGCTGGAAACCAGTGCAAATGGAGACTATACTATATAAATTCTATGTGCACACAAAACCAAGTTCTCTGGGTTCAAGCTCATGTCAGTTGGACCAAAATAGATTGCAAATGTGCTCTGTGGGTAGACCACTTTGTTTTCTGGAAAAACAGACACTGGGTTGTCAAAGACAAGAAACACCATCCAGAAAGTTCTCAGTGAAAGCTGCAAAAGCCTGCATCTGTGACGGCATGCGGGTGCATCAGTGTCCACGGCAGCTGAGCCTTCCATTTGTGTGAAGGTCCCAGTGACACAGATACATTTACTGGAATTTTTAGAGACATATGTTGCCATCAAGACAGCATCTTTTCTTAAGTCAGTTGGTATTTGACAATGCCAGACCTCATTCTGCATGTGCTTTTCTGTCAACATAATGATCATATGTTCACAATTAACAAAAAGGACAAGTTGCAAGTGCCTTGATACTTACCAATTAAAATTCCCACAGGCAATGTATTTTTGTCTACTTAAATATCTGAGCTACAACATCTCTTTTTCTCTTCCGTGAAAAAATCCAATGGTGCAGTTCAATATTCAGATATGTGTTTTATGGTTTGGGTTCAGGGTCAGGTAAAGATTATTGGCGGGGTTAATAGAGAAAAATGTAACAGTCACTTCACTCACAATGTCTGCACTTAAATTTAAATACAAACACAACCTGTCTCTAACTCTAACCATGGTGTTTTTCATGAATAAACCAAACCTCAGATTCTGTGTACTTTACAGCCTTGACATGAAAAAATCAAGACCGCACACAAAAAACATTTAGAAAAGGCCACTTTAGAAAAGGCCACTTATTGTTTCAATGAAAAGTGAACTATGCACAACAGTTGTCAACTAACCTGGCATCCGATCACTGGTCTCTGGCATCAGCCATGCAGAACTGGTGCCCAGTCATGGCATGTCCGAAAAGTGGCGAAATGAAATGGGCAAAACATACAATTAAATAAAATGTCACATTATTTCAGAAAAACTTATTTGACAAAAAATTTATGACAGTTCTTTGTTATTCTCCTTTATCCATCCACATACGGGTGGTGTTATGCTGAATTCTGCATAAACCAGTTGAAATTGATATTATCAAAAAAAGCAAAACATGACATTTTGTTTTTTTTTTTTCTTTTCCTGTTAGTAAATGGAAATCAGAAAATGGCTGGATTTCAGATTTTTCGCCAAAGTCCATTGGCCGAAAAGTAAACGGATCCTGCAGCTTCTTGGTTCCTGCACATTACACGCCCACCATCCACCCTAACCATGTCACGTCCTTGCGACTAGCTTCCTGTTAATAAATGTGCAGTTTAGTTTGGATAGGAATGTAATTTTTAGGAAGTAGAGCTGGTGTCTACTATATACTCTACTGTAGCTCTTATTTTTATTATTCCGTTCTTGAACAGCGAGCCACACTGTACATATCACTGCATTCAAAACAAAAACTCACGCTGTGATTGTCATGTTCGGTTCCTGTCACCGACTGGCTGTCATTGCAGGTTTTCCCATATCAGTTCATAGCTGTGCAGCCTTGACATGCAGTTCTTACTTTGATTCTGAAGGCCATACTGTGTTTTAGACAGGCCTTTGATGTCAGAGGCGCTCAGTGCTCATCTCATAGGAGGAGCAAAATGAGTGGGAAAGCAAATAAAATAGAAGCTGACTGGCAGCTTGGTGGGTCTCAAAAGCCACTGAGGAAAATGTCACTTTCTATCAACTTAGTTAGGAGGCCTAAATGGACACTTTGACTGATGAAAGATTTTCAGTGTTGAAGTCATATATATATAAACACATTCTGAAATCACAGAGACATCAGTGTGTCTTCTTAGGCTGTTGCTGTGTTTGTTAACTTTTTCTTGTACTTGTGCTGGTGTATTCTGTAATGTCATCTTTTTTGTTCATTCACAAAAAACAATAGTCTTCAGATGCAGGGCAGTATTTCTGATGCAGTTCTTAAAGCATGCAGTATATTACATACAAACACCATCAGTTTAAATTGTTATCACTGAGGATGGCTTTCAGAAGCTTTGATACCAAAACCAATTTAATATCTGTGCCTCAATGAAGACACACACATAAACACACACATTACCCTCCAACCCTACTACTCCTCTTCTTTCTCCCCTGGCAGCTTAATAATTAATATGCTTATTTTTTGCCTCTTAGTCCAAAGCCTTGGGTAAGTGGAGCATCTATTGATGGGGGCAGTGGTGTGTAATGGGACATGAAAAGGAGTTTTCTGTTCATCTCAGGTCTCCACAGAGATATAGTGGGTGTTGCTATATGTAACACAAGTTATGACTGCACCTAATGAAATAGCTGTGTGAAATAGTGTTTCCCAACTACTTTACAACTTCTCTCTGGTTTATTTATTTGTTGTAGTAATGAACAGACCTAGTATTTTTTGTTTAGTATTGGGTTTTACCACATCATCACCACTGTCATTCTAACATACATGTGGTCTGAAAGCAGGATTTTATGTTGTGCACTATTTCTAGATAAAGGAAAAAGTAAACATCAGATGAAACAATCATAGAAAAGGCAGTTACATACAAATGATTTAGTTAAGTGTAAAAATCTGGTCTGAGCGAATCAACATATTGTACAGTGCAGTCTGTTTGATATCGCCTTTTTTATTAGTTCAGAAGTTATTTACATTATGTTATCCCCTCTGTTGTTATTTTTAGTGCTGGAGTTGGTTAGACCTCAGTTACAAATAGTCATGGTGAAAATGTCAATTCTTATGTCATAAACATAAATCACTACAAGAAACAGTACTGTGCTTTTGTTTATTTTGTTGTACTGTAATATAATTAATAATAAATCTAAAAGGAATACATTGCAAAATTTGAGCAGCAGGTTACTGTGGGAGGTTCAGAAACATAAAACACACCTATTACTTAAAACCTGTACTGTATGTCTGTCTTAGAGAGGAGAGACACTGAAGATTGTACAGTCCCCTCCAAAGTATTGGAATGGCAAGGAGATCATTTGCATTTGCTGTACATCAGAGAATATAACACCTTCTGTATAAAATGACTTAAATCAAAGGCAGCAAAAGTATTTGGGGAGTAAATAAGCTTAATGTTTGGATGCAAATATCTTGTTTTTTAATAAATGCATTAAACCAGCAACTCTCTCACATCACATCACATTTTTTAAGCTTTTACTGCAGCCTACTCTACTTTTGTTTGTTGTGGGGGATTTCTCCTTTCAAGATTCTCTTCTGTAGGTGAAATGCATGATCAACATAAGGTCTGGTGATTGACTTTCACTTTATCTGTGTGATGATTTATCCCTTTCAAACAACAAATGCAGTCTTCACAGACAAAAGCCAAGGCTAAAATCAAAAGTGGTTACTTACACATGTCGGTCACATGTTCCAGTGCTTTTGTTCATAAAATGTAGGTCTACACTCTCTGCTGTTTGTTTTATAAAGGTGTCAATAGCATAAAATAAAAGAAGAAATTCTGACCTTTCATCTCATTTCATCTCCATCTTTTAATCTTAAACCCAAGTGTCTTCAGTGTACAGCAAATGAAAATTAGCCTTTCTATTACAGTACTTTCTGAAGTCATTTTATGGCCATGTTTATGTACCCCACCTCTTGCTCAATGACAGCTGGGATAGGATCCAGGACTCCTACGACTCAAGCAGTTAGGATAATGGATGGGTGGATGTTAGTTAACGATTACTGCCCTATCATGTGTTTTCTTACATTGCCAATGCAGCGAGTTAGACGGCCCCAACCTGTGAGCTCAAAAAAACATTTTTGTAAAACTAGCACAAAGACAAGTATACAACATTTAATGCAACTTTTCATACAGCAAACTAACGATAATATGCCACAAAACATATGGTTTTATAACAATGTGCAGGACTACCATTATCATAAACATCTTCCTCAAAAATCGACTATGCTAAGACATGTGATATAAAAAAATAAATAAAAACTGTGCTCTAAAGGCGTTGTAGTTTCATTTGAAATCTAATTCACAGTCCTCTGGGTTGACAATCCCACCTTGGCTAATGAATACCACATAAGAGTGCCACGCAAACAAAGTGGGAACCGTGGTCTGTAGTTTGTTACAGGATGTCTCCCAGTAGGCCTGCAAAAGCAAGGCCTCAATGAGGTGTTGTTTTTGCTTTAGCAAACCATGTACTGGCTGAGCCCAGCTTCCTCTGTGATAAAACCAACATACTTGGTATGCCATGTAAGACACACTTTCTCTCCTCCCAGTCTGTCTATCTTCCCTGCTCTTTCTCTCTGCCTCTCTCAAACCCTGTTTTGTTTTGCCCATTCCAGAGAGTGTGGCTCATTTTAATTCAGCTGGCAGACTGATCACACATCAGCCTTGATAAGCTAAGTGGCCCTCAGCAGCAGCAATTGAAGGTCCCTTTACTCTTTTTTAATCACTCGTTTGTCCCCTTGATAATCTTTTCAAGTTTTACTTTTTCTTTCATTAGTTTTCTTTGCTTTGTTTTTCTTCCTTGCTCATAGACTTGTCTGATCTTAAGGTATTGTAAAATGATTTCCCCCCCTCCACCCAATCCATAAAGCTCAGATTACCAGGGTTTTATCACAGTTTAAGTTGAAAATAAGCAAGTATGTGAGTGCACCCACCCATAACCATGCTGTCATGATTTTGTTTTTTCTTCTTCTTGTCTTTAAGCAGATGCTTTGCCTTGCTCGGTTATAATTCTATAATCCCTAAATCTCAGGGATTTTTCATAAAGACTCATAGGAAACAATTGTGTGAGGGATGGGCCAAATTTAATCAGCCGCCTGTGAATGCAATTATCTTGGCGAAGTAGCAGCATATGTTTGTGGGATGGGGCCATTCCTGACACCCCCGATGCCATCTACTGTACTTCAGGAGGGATCTGAACAACATTGTTTCACACATCCTTAAATACAAAGGATAAAAAGGATGTTCATTTTAAAGAACAATTTATCAATTTTGGGGATTCAGTACCTCAAAATATACTGATTATATTTCTTTCTCAACTTTATTAAAAAATGACTCAGGAAATAACAGATGTCTAACTTCGAATGGAATAACAACCTTTGGTGCACTGAGATGCATTTCTTTCACTCCAGTTTTCTGACTCTCAACATCATATCTCTCAACATGGTACCATCCAGTAGTATTCTTCATATGATGGTCCTTTCTACATAAGCCTTTGTCTGTTCATTTCCTTCTTCTGCCAACCAAGCAATGACACACACACACACACACACACACTGTCTACATAGCTGCTCCTGACCGCAGTGTATTCAGAGACAGTTGAATTCCAGCGCTGCCACCTCTCTGTTGAACCTCTCATGAAGCGCTTTTATGTAGTCAAATTAATGCAGTTGTTCTTTTCAGGTCAATAGTTAAACACATAAAAGTGCAATTACGTTTGAGTGGGTACCACCATTTTGCTTGGGGACTGTGTTAACAGTATTAAAGTTGCATGTCATTCCTGTGGGAATGTCCATCCTTTGTACTTATAGGAGACGAGATGAGACAGCTGAAAACATGTATGATGCAAGATCCATTTCACAGTGTAGGATGATGTAAAACAGAAATGGCTTTATTGTTTGTGTACAGATGAGAAAGTATTACACTTGTCAAGCCTGTTACTTGGTCTTTTCTCTTGTTTGTTTATTTTTTCAGTTTCTTTTTGTGATGCTTCAGACATGATCTTGCTTGAACCTACTTGAGTTGGAAAAACATTGAGCCACTAATATAAAACTACATACTATAACAGATGTGTGTCATCATGTCATGGCTCAAGGTTTAAAAAATGTTGATTCCATTATGGTTCATCTGATGTTCTCTGTCTTATTTGTGTTTATGCACACACGAAAGTACAAGATTCATTCGCTCTCAAACATATTTCCTTTTTTGTCTCTTGTGTTTCACTTAAACATGCAGGCAGGTATACTGTATACACACACAAGCAAACACACAAACATTCCTGGCATCAGTAGGGACAAGCGGGTGAGGATTGTGCAGTAGCAGCAGTTGATGGATGGGAGGGGAGATCACCTATTTGTAGAGCAAAGCCAGAGATTTGCTGTCCTGACATCTCCTGTCGGAAACCGAGCAACTCAGAGCATAGTGATTGACACAGTGCAGTGTGGCAACATGTGCAGCATTTGTGTGTGTATGTGTGTGTGTGTGTCTCACTTTCGCTATCTGCACTACATACAAACTGTGCTTGCTGGTTTCTGGTTGTTCATCATTGCTGTTATTAGTTATACTTGGTAGAAATGTGTGTTTTTTTCTCTTTCTCTTGCAGAGGACACACCAGTGGGCCCACTAATTAATCCTTAACTTAAGATTGCTTTTACATTTATTTAGTTATTTGTTTGTTTCTTTGTTTTTCATTAGCCACCACCTGCTGTCTAATGACAGATGAACATCCATCATGGATTCATAGAGAGGTTGCTGTTATGGACCAGCAACATGCAGTGGATAATGTAATTGTCCAAAAATGTTACTGCATTTGGAATTTAGACAAACTGCACAATAACAGAAAAGGTTGACATACTGTAGCCTCATGATGTTTTCCAAGAAAACTCTCACCTGCAGCTAGGAGCTTCCCAGTATGTTGTTTTCATCTGTATGTACAGACAAGGTGTCTTTCCCAAGTGATTCATAAGAACTGTTGCTGAGAGACTGTAGACTAGTGCTGACATTTCCCACCCACATTTCCCAGCTCTTGTAGAGATTTAAATTAGTGACCTTCTGGTTACAAGCGCACTGGTAAAGCAATAATAATTGAATTTAATAGACGCTTGAGGCACGTATAATAATGAGGGCATCATTGCTGTCAAACCTGAGCCATGTGCAGAAGTGTTTCTGAGTATGCTTGTTTGTGTGTATGGACTGTATGTGTACACTTATTCCTTATTTTGGCATTTCTGCCAGCCTGACTGTCGAGTGCAGCCTAGCAATAATTTCAGCCTTTCACTGCTGCTGGGGTGTACAGCAGGATCTGCACCCCAGCATTTAGCCTCTTTGACCTAGAATGCATCTTCATCTTCCCACAGAGTCTCTCTCCTCTGTTCCACTGAGTCGATAGCAGTGCTGAGCCGAAACCAAGTCGAAGTTCTCAGAGTCAATGAGATAGTACAGTGGAGACTCAGGGTAAAATTTCTAGTCCCATGGCAAATAAAATAGAAACTCCTCTGTCTTTCTGATTGAACACCTGACATTTGAGTGTCTTCCTGAACCTCTGGGTGACTTTTTAATCTTTCTACATGTGCTGTAACTACCATCCAGCAGACTACTGTATATCTATCATTCCGCCATTATTTTTTCTACATTTACTTGCATGTAGTTTACCTGCATATAGGAGACAACACGATGCACTGACGTTAAGATATTGAGTGTATGTGTTTTTGTATGTATTGACGATAGTAGTTCAGCACATGGATTTTCTTCTTTATTAAAAAGGAATAAAAAACTACCAGGGATATTCAATAAAGAAGTTCTCCAACACTGGTGCAACTCAACTGTTTATCATAGTGCCTGTGTTGTCCTACATATTTCTTCATTTATTAATTCACTCTCACAACTCATTAATATGGCTTTTCTGATCACTGGTTTGCTATTTGCCTCCCAGTCTTAATCAAACCCATCCCCACACTGCAATGAAAAAAAATCCCAACAAGCACTTACCATCCAAATAATTGCCTGCATACATTTGTTCTGCCTCCCTGAATTTCATATTGTTTTCCTCCAACGGTCATGCAGGCTGATACTGAAGATTGCTGTGCCTTCTGAAGCCATACACTCATTCAGAGACACATGGAGTTGCTCTCAGGACAAGGTTGTAAGGGAGGTGTTAGTTTGAAAACACGAGCTGCAGCTATGCGAACAAACTAATTAAGACATTTTCTCTAACCACTAAACAATCAACAACAGGATTTTACTACTGATCTCCCCCTGGCCATAAACTGCACACTGAGGAAATGTGCAAGCCAATATTTACTTGTTATGAAAACAATGCCAACATGTGTTTTGCATGTTATTGTAGGCATTTGATGTATCTTATAATATATGTTTGTTAATTATTCCTATCTTGGTGACAAAGGGCCATGGGAACCACTCTAATTGTTCTAGGCAAACCTGTAACAAGCACCTAATTAGGCTATTTCCCAGCATCACATTGCAATTGAATGTGTGCTGTGTGTAGTATGAATCAAAATGTATAATGTTTGAGAATGCATTAGAAAGAAAGACATTTGTCTGTTCACATGTTTTTTATGAGTGTGAATGCTGATCGTGTCCAGCTGGAACAATGTACTTCAATGTGTTAAAGTTAGACACAATGAAGTTGGGGTATACTTTCAATGTAAACTATGTATTTAAATAAACAAACCTATTACAAGGACAGCCATTCATTCATTAAAACTTACAAACAACTTTTTTCAAAAATAAATGTGGACGTGGCATTTACACCTAGCTTAAGTGTGGCTAAATATGTCTTGTTCACCCCTGAATTTGATATATTGTGTTTCCAATCACACTTCGACCAGCCAGGATGAAGGTGAGTGCCCAGAGGATGTTCATGTATCTTGCTTAACCAGGGTTGAGGCCCTGTTGGCAGTTTTGTGGTAATAACAGCTTTTAGTTGTCTGTTGGTTTGTCCGTTGCCCTACTCTGCCAGCAGCATCCCATTGTGAAAACAATTTGAATTTGAGACGTGGCCTCCTTCTAGCCAAGCGATATCCCCCCCTTGGTGAGAAGCAGGATTAATTTCTCTCCCTAACTCCCACCGCACATGCAGAAAGATAGAGAAGCAGAGCTGCGGATGGGGGATGGGGGCTTGTGTAGGTAATACCTCCACCACCTATTACCCAAGGAGTATCATTTAATCTGGCCTTTGTGGGCCAATATTATATTTGGCTGTTTCTGTGCGGTGCTGGCAGGGCGCCTCATGTATGATTATGTGTCTCATCGGTTTCAGCTCTGTGTCAGTAATCTGTTTGTTGGGAGATAGAGAACACACAAGCTCTGTAAACAATGCAAATCTGCTAGTGTGCTTCACTCTTTCTTCCCTACCATTTGTCTCTCTATGGCTTTATTCCTTTTAGCCACTCTTTCTGTCTCACATAAAAGTGAGGATTAGGCATTCTAAACTCCTGCACAACAATAACCGGAATCACCCTGCATATCCAGCATTTAACAGACTCGGTGTGTGTGTTTGTGTGTGCACGTGGGCATATATAATGTATGGCAAAAGTAATACATTCACCCTTTATGTATGACAATGCACTGAAGAAATATAAAAACCTTAAACTGTTGTCTCTTACTGGGCCTTAATGGACATATGGTATTGTGATGACAGAGAGGCATAATTGATTGTGCCTCCTTGAAGCGTAGGAAGAGAAGTATGAGAAAACAAAACAATACATGAAAAGATCAGAGGTTGTAGTTCAACAATATGACACGGCTTTGTCTGAACTGCCTCATCTCAACCATCCTTCATCAAATGTGTGTGTCTTGCACTTCTCAGTGGAAATGATTTTGACATTGAGGTGTAGTGTCTGGCCATGTCAGTTGTTAATTATAAAATAAGAGGTGGGGAAAGCTGGCGATTAAAAATACAGGAAGTGGGGAACGTGATTGTTAAATCATCCTCCAGGCAGAAATAGTTGAATAACAAAAATATCTTATATTGAATTTGTGCTCTCTCTATTCTCTACAGAGATCCTGAATGGAGGTGTTTATGTTGACCAGAACAAGTTTTTGTGCCATGCAGACACAATCCACTGGCAAGACATTGTCAAAAACCCAAGAGTTCATCCTGTGGTGGTGCCGACCAACAGCAGTGTAACATGTAAGTAACCCATCAAAACACTATGCATAAGATGATTTGATTTTACTTTGGCAAAGTAAAATCACCATCCAAAGCTTTACTAGAAGATGTATGTGCTCAGCTGGCACATTTACACTCATGCTCAATTTAAAAGCATAGTACAGTTGTGTGCCCATAAACAGACTTTGACCTTCATTCACTAATATCCTAAATTTGTCCTTGTCAGACTCAGATTCATTCATTCATGCTCATACCTTTGTTCTTTTGTTGATGAAGCCCACAGTCCCTGTAAGTTGAAAGTCTACTCTAGTAAACTGTTGTCAGAGGTGAGTGAGACTGTTGACGCTGGTGCCAGTAGTGGGTCAGACTGCAAATCCTCTTGTTGTGACTGTGTGAAGGCGGCAGAGCATGTTTCATGGTGATATTCTGCAATGTGAACTGAAGTGCTAGTGCAGTGTTTATTACTTTTAAAAAACCATAATGCTGAAAATGATGAAAACAATAAAAAATAATGCCAAAATGTGATTTCAGCACTGAAATGTGCTCTTGGGTGTGCATAGATTCTGTTCTTATACCTGACAGCAAATCTCATATAAGAAAACACTTAGAAAATCTATCAGCATGTGTGGGTCTATTCATTGCTTAATAGCCTCTCCGCAATGATGAGACGGAGGTTAATGCCACTCTTTTACTTCTCCCAACCAGGCCAATCCTGTCAATTCATGATGTAAACCCATAACCTTCAGGTTTTCACATTAATTGTACCAAATGCAAAAAGGTCTTTTCAGATCTGTAGTGTTGCTTTATCTCATATATTTTTATACAACATCTGTTTATCCAACACTTTTAAATTTCTCAATGTCAGTTCCAGATTTAACTGACAGGGCTCTGCACCATTTCATTTTGTTTTTTAACTTTGATGAAGTAGTTGTGGCAGTGTTCCCTGCTAATGAGGGTAACTCATGATTACAAATCTGATGACTCATTTTATTGAACAGCCTTAACTAAAAGCATATAAACATCTTCAGAACCTCTTCATAAAGTGATAAGAGCTGGTAAGTTGTACCTCCCATCTTAACAAGCTCCATTTAAATTAAATGACCGAATGTAAGCAGCAAAACATTGTCATGACAAATCCCATTGACCCCATTCTGTCACAGTCCGTACAATAATAATCCACAATGACTGATGGTTCACGTCATGTCAATGCCCCTCTGTAGCCAGCTGAAAGACATGTTAATGAATGCTTAGAGTTATGATGAGATTTATTAATCTGTCAGTCTGTATAAAGGATGATATTTTAGCCAGTTGTCTGTAAAGTACAGACATGTTAAATCACCTCTCCTGACCCTTTATTGTTTATTTACCGTGCTTTTGTTTTTGATGTAGTGCTCAAACTCAAATTTTATAAATTTTTTCTCATATTATACGTCTATAAAGACAAAATTGCATAATAAAATGCATAATCACCATCATCAACTAATAAGATGATCTTTGCATATGTCCTTGGATTTCCTCTCCCAGCACTTGCTGAAAGCTTCACATGCAAATGACGGCTCCAAACATTGATATTCTGCTCAATCACCCTCCTCCCTGCAGTCCCGTTAGCCCTGGATCGACCCTGACTCCCATGCAAGTCCTCTACTCTGCTAAAAAGATCAAGGGTCTCCAAACCTGTAATCCACAATTGAGAACATAATCTCCAATACATTCATTGGGGACACATAAGCATTACATTGTTAATACCTAAGACGTATTTGTGCCACAGTTGTTGTGTTTATAGGTCTGCATGCCGTCTTTATTTAGTTGAAACCCCCAGTCTTTCTTTATCTCCACACTAACCTTCATATGGCAGGATCCCCAACATTTTAACCTTCAGGGGCTGGTTTAAGGAAGCTGTAAAAGATTATGGTGCAAGAAGAGGGGTAGGACAGGTTTATTCTAGGCCACTGAGAATTTATGAGTTGAGATAGTAGAGGCCTTGGACTCTGAATGAGAGCTTTTTGATTTGGCTTCACATGGCACCAAGCTCAAAGGGGAGCAGAGAAATACACGCAACAGAGGTTTGGTGTACTTGGCACTGTCAGACCCCTACGCATGGCTCATATTCATATTATTATATTGCTTGTATGCTGCTTTTCATGCAGTTAAGGTTTGTCAACCTCTTATTCACAAACACTGTCAAAGTGCCTGTTTGATGGGAACAGACTGGAACATAAAAAAACAGAAGGGACAGTCTGGAAAGAGACAAAAAAAGAGACATTAAGTGAAACAAAACCACAGAGGGGTGATGAATCAGTGAGGGGTGGATTGAGAATGAAAGAGATGAAATGTGCGGTGAAGAGGGGCACAGACGAGGAAGAAGAAGAGGGCACACGATGGAGAGGCTCGTGTTGGGGAATAGAGTCAGTCTCAATGCTAATAGCTCTCATCTGAAGAGGCTGATGGACAGAGGACAGCACTTCTGCACTTATCCAGGCTCACTTCCCCCGCAGTCAATTACTAGACAGTCAATTAAGTTCTCCAAAAAACCCAGGAAGGCAATGGCTAAAGCTCTGATGCTGGTTTGCTGGTGCTTTCTGCTGCTTTACTGCTTTTATCTCAATCTGATGTGTGCTGGTTTCACGCTGGGCTGATTTATAGTGGAGCTACAATAAGAAATTTCTTATTTTCACAAAACAGCCTGCGTCAAGGCTAATTTTTTATGACCAGAGCAGCACACGTCAGGGAAGATAATGTGTTGTCACTAAAAGGTTATTTTGCAAAACCTGAAAAAGACATGGTCAAATTTTGAAAGTTGTTGTTGAAAATTTACAGGCACTGTAATTATAGTACTAGAGAAGGAATACATTAATAAACAGTCATCATCTGTCAAACACATTGGTGATTACATTTCTTGAGATTGTAATTTTATAGTGTAATTATAAACATGAAGCATTTAGAGTAAATGTTATCATCTTACATAGAAAATGGCACACATGCACACACACTCAGACGCACACAAACAGCTACATCCTCATTCACTGTTTAGATCAATTCAGTGTTCAATGAAGAGCTTGAAGGCACACAGACTCCAGCTCAGTGCCTCTATCCCATTTGAAGATTCAGCCAATATGGATTTTTGGAGGCTGATAATGATCATATTTTAGAATAAAATAACCTTTTTAAATAACCACCTTTTCTTTTCATTAAACTTCTGTGTAGGTCAAAAGTGCCATCGTTCTTGTAACGGGCGTTGCTGGGGACCCAAAGAGGACCAGTGTCAAAGCTGTAAGTACATTACTACTGTTACCTGACAACACAGCATGAACTTGAAATGGCTTCAATAGAATGTAGATTTTTATTGTGGTTTTATAGTGGTTACATTTTATCAGATTATTTTCTTTCTGTGGAAAAAAAAAAAATTTTGTCTACACCCATAGTGAATGGAAAAACTGCCAGATGGTAATATTATATGCACTTTTCCTAAACTATGTTCTACATCCAAAGACGAGGCCTGACCACCTAATGGTAGATTAATATTAGTTGTTTTTGTTTGTTTGTTTTGTCTAATAGTTTTTGACTAAAAATGAATAGATAAACTCATAAAGAGAGAAATGGCTGCACTTAAGGTTTAAGGTAGGTTTCATCCTTGTAAAATGGCCAGTTCTCTACAAATAGCCCAACTGCAGAAA
>OMLM01009587.1:5314-17340 GCA_900302695.1 Helostoma temminkii
GCTGGGGTGGGGGGGTTGTGGGATAGGGGGTGCAGCGAGGTGCAGATGGAACGAGAGGCGCAAATCTGACCTTAATAGGAGCAATTTAGCTGTGAAGAGAGAGGAAAAGGGATAAATGTCAGCATGTTATATGTAAGCCAGAGTAAAGCAGGGCTGATGGATGGATAGACGCAGGTTTGTAGTTCAAAATAGTTTGCTGGTATTTCAGGGTCATTTTTTAGCTGTCTGCTGTGTATGCTACTGTAGCTGTTATCGGGTTTTACTCATGTTGGTCAAGTTAACACACTCGTTCTTTTAGCTTTGGTTTTGCATTTGGAATATTTGACAAATAAATTATGCATCAAATGTTTTTTCTCATTGTTTCTCCAGAGACAGGTCAAAGTTAAATGACTATAGCATAATATAGCTGTAGCTAAAACAGCATTTGAGCCAGATCTACCGTAATTTGTAGAAGAATGAAAAATATTGTTTTAGGATTAGCTTTTACATTTTATTTATGCATACAAGAATTCAAATTTTCTGTTCACCTGTTGCCTTTTCCATCCATTATTAGAGCATCAATATTTCCCCTTTTGGCTCCTTTTTAGTAACCTCAGAGTATAGTTTCCTTAAATGCAACCACAGTAGCCTCTTCAGGACTCAGCCTTATTTTCCCACAAAGAAAAGAATATACATAATGAACATACAAAAAGCAACTATAGTAACTTCAAAATGGGTTCTAACAATTCACATTTATTAGTTTTTAAACCTAGCAGTCTCAGTTGGCAAAATAGTAGCATATAAATGACATTGACCTCCTTGGTCAGTCCTGGCACTTGGATCCAACACTGCTTTCTACAATCTTACAGAAACAAAAATGTACCATAATAGTAGCAATAACTTCATTTATATTAGAATACTAAACACAGAATTACAAAATGGTCAACAAGGTCATGGTCATCCAAGTGATTAAATAGAATCAAAACTGCACTAAAAGCTGAATACAACCCCTCAAGCTTGATCTCTAGCTGGATGAGAGCTAAGGGACCCTGACTCTGACTATGTAAAATGTACAGGAAACTACTTTATTTTACAACCTCAGTGCCATTGAGGTTATGTGCACTTGTGTTAATTGAGGCAAATAGTTGCTGCATGAGAAAATAAAAATGACACAACTCGACAACAGGGGGATGGAGGAAATGGAGAGAGGAGTAGGATGGAGGACATGCTAGAGGAACGGGGGACGTAGGAGGAGGATAGGTAGGGGAGAGAAGGAGTCCAGCTGGGCATGACAGAAAAGACGCCATTCATACTCCATCTTTGATTCAAATGTCAAACGCTGAGCTGGTATGTGCGTTATCAAAGCAGAGGAAGTGATTAAACAAGGGTGCCTCCCACTCTGCCATCAGTGTGTGTTCATCGTATACTCTCTCTCTGTTGTGAAGCTTCAATCTACTTGATTTCATTTAGCTTTACCCTACTCACGACTCTGTTAAGTAATAACTTTGGCTTGATGATTGTGAGTGTGTGTGTGTGTGTGTGTGAGACACTCCATCGTCATGCATGATGCCTGTTCCAACCTGATGATCTGTCACAGGTCAAAGGTCATTGTCAGGCTCTTCAGTTCTTAACTTCCTGCCTCTTTTAACTCCCAGACCGTTCCCAGTGTATGCAAATGCACTCACACACACATACACACATCTTTTACTCTTTCTGTCTGGCTTGTTATTTTGTGTCACCCATCCTTTCTCATCTGTCCTCCGCTCCTCATGTCTTGTCTTCCCTCCTGGTTCCCTCTCTTCCATCCATCCATCCTCTATTCAGCTGTGTGTTATCAGGGAGACCAACAGCTATAGTTTCATTCTGTCCTGCCACTGAAGGGCAAAACAAGTAAAAACATAAACTGAGAGATAAAGAGCTCACAAACTGAGGTAGAACAACATGCACTCAACATGGCTGTCCTGCATGGTGCTCAGTCAGTCAGTCAGTAAAAATTCATTTGCAGTCATTAAGTTATTTACAAGTGCTTTGCAATAATGCTAAATTAATTCAGCTTGAGTTCAGCTTTCTAAATTATAAAGAACATCACTGCAAAAAGTTCATAGTATTGTATAAAAAAGAAGGCAAATAACATTGGATTAATTAATTCTCATTAATCCGCTTTCATAAAAGCTTCATTCTTTCTGTACGGAAACACTTTAAACACACCCTGTTCACTCTGGTTCAGACATGCTGGCTCTCTCCTCCAGGCAGAGTGACCCTGAAGCTTCATTCAGCTCAGTGCCATTGTCTTGCAGTGTTTGCTCGCCCTCACAACCTCCTTTTGATGCAGCAGTGGTCCTCATCCCTCCCAGTGATTTACTACTTTGAATGCTTCTCAATGGGCCCTTTATCACACCATTGTGTCAGTGAGAGTGTCTGGACCATTGAGAAAAAGAGAGGAGAACAAACATGGAGGAAACATGTTTGAGCTGTGAATGGTTTGTGAAGTGTCTTAGATCGTTCGCAGACAGACAGAAGGAATGGTATTGAACTGGAGATTAGATTGGTTAATTAGTCACTCATTCTGTAATTCATCAAACTGCATGTTAAGAGTATATTAAAAAAATCTCTCCCCATAAATACTCTCCTGCTCCTCCTCGGGGACCTCAAGGTGCTGACAGGCTACATGAACAATCTAATTCCAGGATATTGTGGCTCTACCGTGGGTTCAATGTGCCCACAAAACATTCAGTTGTGAGCTTCCTGGAGGCCTCACCATCAGATCTCTGAACCATGTCAAAGGAGGAACAGGGGCTTGACTCTAAGCTTCTTCCTGATGGCGGAGTCCAGGCACTCCTACACAGAAACTCATTTCAGCTGTATCTTACCTTCTGACCTTCTGAAGTTAATGACCCATCGTTCCACTATACACTATTATCTATTATATTATCAAGTGTGAGCAGACAGTTTTGGTCCAAACAGTCTAATCACTAAGAATTGGCACAGTGGAAAACTGTTAGCCTCTAAAGAGTACAACTGTCTTTCAGTAGTTCAAAAATAATGTGTTACATATTGTTTGATAGTGTGCAAGTCACCATTTTATATGAATAAACTAAGTTTGCAAAAGAAGCTGGAATTTTTAATGCTACATAGTGTCACTGGGACCAGTTGAACCATTGGCTTTGGCTAATGAGTTCTGATACTGAACTAGTGGTGAGGAAGTAGCCTGCTTTCCAACATTCCAGGATATGAAATGTTGGCAGTGTGGAAATGCACATGAAAGCTAAGTGCAACCAGCATGAAAGTCTTAAATGACCAGATATGGGCTTCAACCTAATCCAGCATCTGTCAGGTTGTCCAGCTGCAGTGTGAGGAGTGTGTGCAGCTTCCTCTCTAGACAAAACCCAGACAGAAAAACACATTCTGTGCCAGGTTAGTCTTGCCCTGAAGGACACCAGTGTCTATGAGTGTTTTCTTCCTGCTCTGCCAAGCCAGACTAAGAATAGACTGATGCTAATGTCTGCCCACTATCACACAATGAGTTCATTTAGTGTCAGAGAAGGACTGGAGTCAGATGGACCGGATTTAACTCTGATACTGAGTTTACTGTACAACGTTCAATGACATTATACACTTTCACTTTTAGGCATTGGATTTAACTTGAGGAGAAACAGACCTCTGTAACCAAGTTTGTGTAAATATACATGTTTCACACTACATTAAAACTGCCATAAAAACAGTGGATGTTTTTGCATCAGCTTGCTGTGGTCAGGCCACCACCACCACTACAACCAAGGCAATAAAAAACAACTAATTAAGGCATCATAACATTTGTGGATTCTATAGTTTGCTCTGGCCATTTACCATCCACCATAGCCTTTGAGTAGTGCAAGTCAGGCAGAATCAGTGTGTGTGTGTATGTGCACACATCATAATGATGGTCGGTTCCTGGCTGTTAGACTAACTTCAGGACATGAGCTCAAAGATGGACTGTTTCTGACTGTCTGTAACCTAAACCTGTGTTTAGTTTAAGTCATTTAAAGTGTTTTGTCTTGATACTACATCCATACACTGTGTTTTCAGTGTTCTTTGCAGTTTGTAGATGTGGGGTCTTCCTGCACTGGAGGGACACATCAGCAAACAGGAGGGTGAAGGAGGTAGTGCAGCTCAAAACCAGTTGTTCCAGAGACAGGTTCTGACTGCAAAATTTCAGAGTGGGCAGAAAAAACACATTATGGGATGCCAGGGACCTGTTTTTAACCTCCACATGGGTATGATATGATATCTTTAAAGTATCAGTTTGATCTACACACGACATCTGCCCAGTAACAACACAGACATCAACATTTTAATTTCTGCTTCAGTAATTAATACAATTAATTAAAGTCAAGGTTTGAAGTTTAGAGACGATGGGTTGCCATGGCATGTTGCTCATCCTTTCAGTTTATGATCTGATGACTATGCAGCTGCCAAACTGATTACTGCAAACAGTAGCTTTTTCATTTATACCGTGTTGACCCATTAAAAAACCCATTAAAACCCATTAAAAAAGCCAGAAATAGGCTTTGTCACTACCGGAACTGGGATTGAAATTATATAAATATTATAGAAGCAGCCACATTTTCAATACAGTGGGATGCAAAATGGATCATTTTAGCTCCCGGGGAATACTTGTTAGTAGATCTGTTTTCACTGCTCAAGTAGTCAAATGCACCAGTTTGCAGTGGAGCTAAGGCCAAAACAGAAAGAAAGTTAATCCACATTAATCCTGTGTTCGATTTCCTGAACAATCCTAACTCCTTAATGAAATTTAGGACATCTTCACTTGTTTCCTGTCTGTCGCTCTTTTGAAAAGGTGTTTTTACAGTCTGGAATGTAGTTTGGCTAGAAAATATCTATCTAGCAGTTATCTTTTCCCCATAATTCTCTTATCAGCATTTGGGAGTTTTGCAGGAAGGAAGGCAAAGGCATAACCGATAAAATGTTAGGAAAAGGGATTAAAACAACTGAGTGGGGGGAGCAGAAGAAACAGAGGTTTGCTCTTGGTAATGTGACAGTAAATATTAGTTTTAACCAGGTCAGCTCCAGCAGACTGTTTGAGTTTCTCTTCTTTTCTTAGCTGGTAAACACAATGAAGAAAGGGGTGGAGAGAAGAAAGAGGGAGAGGAGGAGGGGAGGCATAGGGAGCGTTAGGGCAAAGGGTTTAAGGTGTTACATCTAATGATGGAACTTAACTGGGGTTTGTCTAATCAATTCGTAAATTCAGAGTTCTTAATGTGAAACGCTTGAAATAACTGTCAAGGTGCACATTCAGCTTCACACATGCGTTCATGTCTAAATCACACATGTGAAGCACATTCAGCTTTACACACATATTCACGTATTTGTTTAATCCAGAACAGTTTCAGTGTCTGCTCATGATCTCATGGATCAAACCATGTAACATGTTTTTGGTTCACTCTCAACAGACTGTTGCAAGTGACTGGCTTATTAAAAAAATATTTAATAGTTATTCTAGGGTGGATGTGTCACATCACTGTTCAGCATCTTAACTGATTCAAGCACAGGAATGTGTCCCCCTCACCTGCAGGCAGACAGGAGCAGAGACAGGTGGGTGGAAAGATGATCCCATGGAGAAAGAAGGTGAAGGCCGCAAACGCAGGGAGTGTTTTTCCATATACTACATAAATAATAAAACAGTGAATAGGAGATGAAGCAATGTGTATTGTGTATTGTATTTGTGTGTGTATGGTATACCTCTGTTGGACAGACGTATATGTACACAGTACCACACAGAGCTTTCTAAACATTCACTGGTGGTGGTTTGGAATGCGTTGATTTTTAAGGCCTCCAGCAATTGATGCAGCTCTAAATACTGTGTGTAATGTTGAACTGACCAGTAGACTGAAAAAACCCCCCAAATCATTTGGATAAAGGTCCCAAACGTAATTGATTTGTTGTTGTATTGTTAATTTGTGAATTTGTTTATGGCACGCATTCCTTTTTTGGCACAGCATAGAGAGATCAGTCCAGTTTGGAGTAGTGTGGGTGCTGTTTGTAAAGTACTGTAGAGCTCTTTATTTTTGATCTTTTTCATTTCAGCGTCGTCTTTTGCTCCCTGAACTCATAGAAAAAAAAGGTCTAGCTGATATGTCCAGATAGAGAAATGCATGTGTCTTGTCCAAGGACACCTCAGCATGCAGCCACAGGAGGACCAGGAATCAAACCTGCCTAAACTGGGGTTGAAAGACGACTGCCCTAACAATTGAGCTACACGCTGTGTTGTGTCTGGCTTTACTAGTCTACAGTTGGTTTCCAAACACGGGACGTCCATCACATGCACTGATCGTTGTGATGTTCAATACATTTTGATCGTTGTTGCCAGTGAATGTCGGACATTATTGTTAGCCTTTGTTAGCTTTAGCCTTTAGATACACAGATTTTATCTCTTGTTATTTATAACAAAGCTGTAGTGGTGTTTCCTGCAGTTGTTCTTCTTCACCCATCTGTCAGTAAAACTCTGACTTGAGGATTTGATGTATTAATGAATCACCATTTAGTTGTTTCCAGGGATTTAACTTTGTGACCCTGTGAACACCAGCACATCCCAAAAACACTTCCATCAGAACACAGATGGACTGACACAGAAGAGTTACATATGAATAACTGAGGGGAAAAATGAGCAACTGTGACTGGCTCTCTTAAAGCAGCAGCTGTGGAACCTCAGCACAGCCAGTCACTATTAACAGCCACACACCATAACACAAACTGGGAATGTTCTATCTGTATGATAGACACCATGTGCACCAAAAAAATGTCACAATGTCCCTTATCAAGTAACACTGGAAGGTGTGATTGAACACACCTGTCCAGTGGTTTGTACCTGATATCAATTTAAATATTATAAATATATTCTTAAATTGTGCTCTAAGGTATAAACCCAGTGTATTTGAAAAGGTTTTACTCTGTTAATCTAAACAAGAATTGGGATCACTTTCACCTTCCTGTCTTCTTCCAAAAAGAAAAACCTTTTTCTTGTTCCTTTAACTCTGCAAACTGAAGATAATCACCAACTTCCGTCTCTCTTTACATTTTCCAGCCTGTGCTCCACCTTCTCTCGCTTATCACTCCCCCTCCTCCCAGTGCTGCGCTAATTATTGAATTTGCTTCAGCTGTCTGCTATAATAAGGGAAGGAGTGGATCAGGAACATGGAGAAAGTGAAGGTCACAGGAGAGGAAGCCTCCTTCCTTCCCCCATCTGTCCTCCCTTTCATGGCCTGTTTTTTCTCCCAGGTCTTTTCATATATTTCTTAGTCGCTCTTCTCTTTGAGTTTGGACACATGTGGATCATTTTCATCATCATTTTCATGATTATGTCAGGCTGCAACATGTCAGCTAACTTGTTATCTGAGGGAGGTGGGAGGCCTCTGAACTTTGTCAGTGTCATTTTGCACACATTTCATTTTCACTGACATAACAGACACAACATGTGAGGTTTTTATGAAAGGGGAAATGATATATTTCTCAGAATTACACTGAAAAACCCATATGGAACACTGCATTGTCCGTGTGTCAGAAAACCACTCACTGAGATATGACACAACGTATTGCTGTAGATAGTTTCTGGGGGGTCATTTGTGGTTTTAAATAATAAAAGAGTAATTTTAAATGTTAATATAAGCCTGCAGATGTTAGTTAGATGGACTGTGTAATTGTGGAGTGTGAAAAGTTCTAAAAGATGTGATGCTAATAGTTTCTCACCTCCTTTAGAACCACAGTTCCTCAGTCTTGAACCAGAAATCTATCTGCAGAGACTGGAATCATTAATATGGTTTGTATTTCTGATTGATTTTGACATAATGCATTCCCTTCCACATAGCCCTCAAGTTAACCACTCTTTGCACCACCAACCCTTTACAATGTCATACAAAGTATTCTTTCTACTGTACTCTACTAACCTTAATCTCTGACACTGAATCAATTTTTCAACCCTCAAATAACCTTTTAAAGCCCAGAAGCAGCTATTATTGACAAAGTATGTGTAGGCATACACGGAATCTGGCTCTGAGGCTAAGAATGTCCTCATTTCAGAGGGGGTTCTTACTCTTAAGGTCTAAAACTCACAAAGATAGGAATGCAAGAGCACACACACTTCTAGGAAGAGTCATTTTTTACAGCATGTTCAAACGCTGTATTTCCATTTTAACCTGAAGGCTGCACACACAAACAGATCACATAACTCCTACTGTCCCTTCCCTCATCTGTTGACTTTTCTGATAGGAATCCTCTGAGAATAGGCCTCAGACAGTATTTCCACAATAGGAGTCATCTCTCTTATCTCCTCGCTCCTACACGTCTGCTTTTCTTCTGCACTCTTCTGATTGTTCTCTCCTTTTGGTTCTCACTCTCTTCTCTTGTCTTTGCCACCTTTTATGTTTCCTTTAAAGCCAAGAAGTTTGAAAGTTTTAGAAAAAGATGTTTTTTAAGAGAAAATTTACACATAAAATATGCTTATGGTGGATGCAATGGGTTTCTCTGTCATTAAACATTAAAATTGAAGTAGATAATTTATTTTATGATTAGAATATCATATTCATTTTGCAAAATCTCGATATTAAAAATTCTATTGATTTTTTTCCTGTGGGAATTAGCACTTCTGACTTCCCTGGAACGCAGGTTTCAGCTCAGCTTTTCTCTTCTTGTCCTGACGTGTCAGAGGCTCTGTGTAGCGTATGGGCTTGTGCAGAACCTTTAACACTGCAAACAAATGTGATGATGGAAAGATAGACAGTCTGTAATCTTGTGTTTTAGAAACACTGAACATGTTTGGGCCATCCACATGGATATATAGGTGTTTACATTATTAACATCTGGCTTTGTCTCTACAACTTTAGCCTGTGGGCACCAGTGTGTGTGGTTGGAATATAAGGTTTGTATTAGGAATATGCAGGCTGCAGTGAGGTGCAGTTCTCTGTCTGGAGTTTTACTTTCTAATCTGAGAAATCAAGAAATGGAGGCAACTGCAGTGATTGCTAATAAAAAGCCACAATCCTATTTTAAAGATAAGAGGTTTAAGTCGTGCTGATGGGTGTAACAGTTAAAATCAGATAATCAGAGGAACTTACAGGAGGGCTACAGGTCAGATAGCTTTGATATTTGCAGCTTTAAAAGGTGGATTTCTCCACCTTAGCCCCAGGCTACATAAACTCCATTTTAGCACATGCTTATCTTGGTCTTTTAATGTGTATCTTTAGCATTTATCTCTGTTAGGGCCATTAGGTGTAATTAACTCAGTTAGGTCTTACTGCAAGCCCTGCAATAAACCAATAAATCAATAAAGTTCAAATATGACACAAATAGTAATATGCAGTTTTTGCTCTAGAGCTTTCAGGATGTTGCAGTCTACTGCACCTTCATATCAGAACGTTTTCATGGGGACTACTACCATCCATTGTGTACGTCTAAGTGCAAAGCTGTGCATGCCTTTACAAAGAGACCAGCTTTGTTTTCCACCTGCATCTGGGCAGTTTATCCCATCACTGTGGTGAATTCTCTCAAGCTCTGTCACACTGGATGAGAAGCTACATGCATTCTTCACTCAGCTTTGACCAGTCTTGCTAAGAAGCCCACTGTATCTCTCCCCAGGCATCGTTCTTGGAGTTCCATGCCTGAGTGCTGCACAATATTGAACATTCTTCACCCCTTTTCAACTGTGGCTATTTTTTTACCTTCAGCTATACAAGCATTCTGGACCCTTAGCTCCTTTCTCCGGACATACAGATTGACACAAGCTCTGAAAGCTCCTCACTTATGTTGGAGGATAAATCTCACAACAGTAGAAAAGTCAAGTCTGTTTTAATAGACACAGTATCATTTTCAGCTCTTTTTCAAATAAGACATATTTAAGGTGGCGTCTTGTTCAAAACTGTGAAACCTGAAACTGTCAGAAAATGTTCTCACTGAAATCGAAGAGGAAGCCGTGAGTGTTTTCCCTCCGGAATTCTGTCCTGGAATTCTGAAGAAAGAGCAGATGGAGATTCCCGGACCCATCGTGAACTGATGAACAGCAAAATTTGGGCAGCAGTGTCTTTCTGTTCTAGTTTGAATTAAGTTTAAATGTAGAAACTGTAAAACACTGTATATACATTACATGCTAGTGTGCCACTGAAGCCTCTCAGGATTTATGGTAGTGAGAGTGTTGGGCTGAGGGAAAGATGAGAAGTTCTGGAAGGAAAGAGAGGTAAAAGAGAGACACTGGGATTGATTTGGAATGTGAGGAATGACTCTGGAAGCTGTCCAGGGTTGATACACAACACACACACACACACACACACACACACACACACACACACAGTTGCCAGTCTCCACTGTACAAGGAGTAAATCAACTTTTCACTTGTTTTCACTTGTTTCTTCTTGGGTCTGTGTGTGTGATTACAGCAGCTGCTGCTCAGTCTGGCACCACTGGATCATAGTGAGACAGATTACACCATTACTGGCAAATAACTGGCAGATAACAAGAATCATAAGAGGATATTAGTACCATAAAGGACTATTATTATTTTTATTTATGCTCTTCATGGTGATTCTGCCAGATTTACATGCATGGAGGCATCGTTAACTCAAACCTCATTATAAACCTTAGTGTTTCTGTGATACACCAGTAAAATAAAAAAGCTGCTTTGTCAGTGAGAAACAGATACATCGTATTGTTTGGACACCTTTTTGAGCAACCCTGTCCCCTAAAAATTACATTCCTATACAACTAAAATGCAATCCTGATTATGTTTTCCTGAAAAATGTAATTGCCACTGGATTTTTTGTAGCAAATGTATTTTGTGAATGAATGAAACATCAAAAAATTAACCAGAACTCATTTGCAAGGAGGTGCTTGGGGTGGATGGCAGGCGTGCAACGTGCAAGACTGGCACTCTGCAGACCTGCGTATGAGACCAGAGTCCTGCGTGAGGTTATGTTTAGACATGAGAAATGTTAGTGTTTAAATTTTGATGCAGATGTTGTGTAAGAAGTAATCAGTTTTTGCTAATACCCAGCCCACAATCCTGACCATAACCCAGTGCTGTGAGTGTCTGAACCCATCCATAAAACACGTTTGTAAAGCTCATATATGTGCGTGTTCAAATATTTTAGTGGAAGAGAAAACCGGATGTTATAGATCAGATAATTTGGAGGACAAAAATCTGTTGCCTGTGGATATTTAATTGATATGTTAAGCTTCAACTTAACAATGTGAATTGTCATTTTACATTAGTGAACATATGATCATTATGTTGACAAAACGTAATCCGGAAGCAATTATGTTTCTCAGGAATAACAGAATGGGGATTGCATTTTAGTTGTATGGTAGTTTTTAAGATATGGTTTTATGTCTAAATCCATCCATCCATCCATCCATCCATCCATCCATACTGCTTATTCTCCGTAGGGGTCACTGGTGAGCTGGGGCCTATCCCAGCTGTCATATGGGCGAGAGGTGGGGTACACACTGGACAGGTCACCAGTCTCTTACAGGACCACATATAGTTAACAATCATTCACACTATCACCATCAGGCAATTTAAAGTCCCCAGTTAACCTGACCCTGGGAATTGAACCCAGGACCTTCTTGCTGTGAGGCGACAGTGCTAACCACTGCACCACTGTGCCACCCCTCTGTCTAAATCCTAATTAATTAACTAATTAATTACTTAAACTCAATCAGACTAGTTGGTAGTGAATTAGGTTCAGCTCTGTTTGCATCCCTTTGTATCTTATATATTCTTAAATGAAGTCAAGCTGCAGCAGTTCATTGATGAGACTTGAACCATGTAGAACCACAGAATGGTCCTTTGAATTTCTTCCATACTGACAGATGCAGCTGCAGCTCTCATCTCTTTTCCTGGTTTACATCACACTCTGTCTCCACCTCTGGACAGATTCCCCAACACTGGCCTGACGCCCTCAAGACGCCAGAATAATCTGCCCATTCGCTTGGCTTACTATAAAGAAATATCTCCACACACACACACACACACACACACACACCAGAACATCTGTCTGTGCTGT
>OMLM01009588.1:0-11845 GCA_900302695.1 Helostoma temminkii
GCGTGACCTTTTCCAAAGGCGCATTTATCGCTCAGTGACAGCCAGAGTGTGATTTTTTCCCCAGTTTTTGTTGGAATCCAGCTTGAGTGAACAGGTCTGTTTATGTTGTAAAGGTGAGTAAAGGATAAGGAGGTAAGGAGTGAAATACAAACCGCTGTAGTTTTTTGTGCACATAAAAAGTATGTTGTAAATTCTTTAATTTATTTATCAAAATTAATCAAACTGTGGGAAGATTTTATTAGAAAACTGCCAATAATTGAATCTGGAGCTCCTAGTCATTTAATTATAGTAGTATAAACATCTCAGGACTGCCAATGTCACACTTTGCACTTTTCCACACTGCCTATTTATACCAAGTTCACCTTTAACCCGCTCCTCCTGTATGTGCAGTTATCCATGACCTTCAAAGAACATACAAAATATGAATGAAACACTCCTTTGCTCTTCCCTTGAGATGTGTGTGACCTTTCTTACACATTTCAGAGCCTCCATTTATCCAGGGAAGCTTTTTTTAAGGGTGCTGCATGCTGTTTTTTTCAGCTCCACCAGCTAAACCACCAGCATTCATGTACAATATACACCTGAAGTTTCCAGTTTTATCAAACTTATTGACAGAGAGGGCTAGAACTAGAGGTAAAAGTATAAATGCTTCCTTTTAAGTTACTAAACAGATATTAGCAATGTGCATCTCATTTTGTTGTTGAATTTATTTTTTAAAGTGAATTTAGTTTTTTTTTTTTTATCTATGTCTGCTTCCCCACCCGCCAGCACAAGTAAAGAAACCCCTTAAAGCCACAAAATAGCTTAATGTGAACTCCATTTGCAGTGTAGCTTTCTAATCTGATCACATTCAAAAAGATATAAGATATTTCCTGCAGCCCAAGGCTGGGTAATAGCAGAAAATGGTAAGTCAAACATCAGGTTTCTAAGAATTTGCTGCGTGAATGTAGTGACACAGTTTTCCACAGCAGCCTCAACAGACCTTGCTGTAATACAAACATGAAACATGTTTTTTGAAAGAGGATTATGGCTGTCTTGTGTTGTTTACCGGGAAGAACTCTGGCTCTGCTATCTCCCAACACAGCTTCCCACCACATACTATCTGAAGTTTATTGAAGGGTGTTCTGGGAGATGTATGAAATGGCTAACTGGAACAGACGTACGCTTAGCAGGTTTTGAGAAAGTGGGCAAAAAGCTGAAGTAGTTCACCCAAAAATAATTTCTGGGGAACACAGACGATCACGTTGAAGATCACAGACTGACATCTAATATTAGAGGATGTGAAAGCAGGTTATTTTAGTACACTGTCTGGTAAATGCTATATCCAGGCTGAAATGTCACAACAACCACTGAACAGATAATGAAGCCTAAACATTTTGGCCATCGCCAGATTTTACCATATAGCACCATTAACAAGTTCACTTTTTCAATGACATTTTAGACTTTGATTTTAAAAATGAGCAGCACGGAGGCAGGTAATGTGAACAGAGAGTAAAGTTAGGACATACGACAAAGATCCCCAGCCAAACACAAACAGTGGATGCTGTAATTACATGGCAGTCACTATGGGCCAACCATTCAGCTACTACATATGCATAAAAAACAATTTATTTTTAATGAAAAGTCTCTAGTCTTTGTGTACATCTGGTGCCATCACTTAGTTGTAATTAGCAAATATCTGTTCACTAACAAGCTTAACTTAAAGTCCCCAGCATAACACACTTTATGCCTTTTTAGAGATGCATGTTTGTTTGTCACTGTGAGTATGTTGTTAGCCTGATGTTAGCATTTTGCTCAAAACTCCGCTGTGCTTAAATACGCAGAGTCACAGCCGCTGGGTTTTTCTTTCACTCTCTTGCTAAAGGACATCTTGATATAAAGTTGTGGACTCAGGTCACTCATAAAGCCTCTTTTGTAAATCTGAGGCTACCATCGACTGTACCTTCTTTTCTATTGTAATTATGTGGAGAGGTGTCTGATGAATTCTACTTTTTATTTCAATCTAGGATCACTGATATCATGTATGAGAATGAAAATAGGCTCTGATCACAAACCTGAAAACAATTGACTGCTTGCAGCTCTTTAATCCTTACCCATTGTCCCTAGAGGGTTTTATAAAAACTCTCCCATTCCCATGCTGTCTGCCGAGGTGCTGATAAACTGTGGTACATGTGACCCTCTTCACATGTGAATCAATAATGCACTGTGATATCTTCTTTTTAATCTCCCCAGTAAATTACATTGTACCTGACAGGCTAATCTAAAAGAACACATTACTGTTAGAGTGGCCCGTGCCAAAGGGTTTCACACATATGAGACCGTGGCTGCTTGTTTGCTTTATAGGGAAAAAAAGTGCATCATATCATATGTCAGTCTCTACAAGAGATGTTAGAGAAATAATTTCTTCTTCATTTGTCCATCAGAGCCACATTTGCAAACTCACAGTCAATTTCTTGTTCATCACAAGATGATGTGTTTTTTTCACAAACCTCTCCAAGTGGAACAACTGATCACTTACTCAAGCTGATGCTACATATCAGCTTGAGCAGAGGGAGTGTGTATTTCCATGATAAAATGTGAAAAAAGTACTCCACCATAAAAACTCCATACAGTACACAGTGACAGGTGGGAATACGTTTTCTCTGTGGAACTTTACATATGGAAAGTTTTCTCCAACTTTTTATTTTTTCTTATAAAAGTATCTCTGTGTCTTGGGAACGCAGGATTAAAATATTAGCACTTCCTATTCAAACTCTTCCCTCTAGTTCAAAACAAAAATCAATATGAGTTCCATTATGTAAAAATGTTCAAAGAAACATGGTCCCAAGGGTGAGGTCGCTCACCGTGAGTTTTCTGGTGCATTTAAACTTGAGGATGCACCTCTGATTGAACCAAAAACTGCCTGTTCACTGACATTTTAAACATACGCTCAGAGCTAAAGCCTTTTTTTGCTGTTGAAGATTGTTCATCACATTCATGTGTAGTCATTTATTTCTGTGGTTTTATGTTAAATATTCATGATGCACATGTTTGTGTGTGAATGTTAAAGAAAGGGTTGAGGCCCATGGGTGTTTTTGGTGCTTGTACACAGATGTTTTTATACACAGGAAGTGTCACTTTCTATGTAGTAGATACAGAGATGCTGAGGTGATCTGATCCCTTGATGCTGGCACTGGAACACATACTGTAGAAGTCTTTTATTAACAGGCCACAGTGGGACTGATCTCACAAACAAAGAATCCAAACAGTAAATCAAATAAAGTCGACTGTATTTATTTATTATATAGTACCAACATATTTATGGGATTTCTTTTTCCTTCAGTAAACAAAATGAATAATTTTCTTCTTTCTTGCTGTGCCTTTAAAATAGGCACTCTCTGCTTGAAATCTGAGCATTTATACATCGCATTCTTACAAAGAATACATTCTTTCTTTAATCTCTGAAATTGTTAGAAACAGAGGGACTCTAGTAGCGCAAAATCTCACTCAAATACACTATTACTCTAGATTTCTGTGGTAATTTTGCGTCACTTCAATTACCATGATCCATCATTTGTGCCATTCAAACAGTAATGGACAGCTTAACATAAAAGAGCAAAAGCATCCGTAAATAATTTCTTGCTATAGAAATGGCAGAGACCACTGAGCAGGAAAGTGGCCTTGCTGCTAATTAAAACGCCGCTGCTCAGGCTGATTCTGTCCCTCATTAAAGCTTTCAGTTCTCAATGGCTCGGAGAAATGCTATGTAGTAGCAGTCAGAGGTTAGGACTAGTAAAAAATAGAGGCGACTCTGTGGAGGATGACATCCGATGCCAAATTATGTTAATTTGAGGTTCTGCAGCGAGCCTGTCAAGTCCTTACAGCATCAGGACTGTGGCAGGCACACAGATAATAGGAAGGACAGCTCTGTGGATGAAACACTGCGAACTGCAGAGTTAGTGTCATATTCTATCTGCGCCTCAACCGTCTCTTCACCCTTACAGACACTGAACTTACCTGACATTTTTAGAAAGGGAATTATCGTTAATTTGTGTCATGTACATCTTGTTTGCATGTTTGAGGGTTTTTGTAAATGGGTTGATTGACACATTGTGACAGTTTTGGGTTAGTTATATGACCATATATTGGCATCACGAAAATGAATCCGTTCACTGAATTTTGGTTGGACAAATGCCATAACTCAATAAGTGATTAATTTATATTCAAATGAGCCACAACAAATTGGATTTCATGTTATCTACCAAAAGGTTTATTATTTGAATATTTCAACACACAAGTCAGAGGTCATTCTTCATTCTGCAGCCACATGAGAATGGTACAACAACAATGGAGCACATTAGCTCTCTTTTCAAATTTACACTTGAAGGTAATGTTCAGCATTAAACTTCAAATGGGAATAAACAGTTTAGAAGTGGATAAGGAGATGTCTTTTCTAGCAATGCAAACTCTATTATAATATCAATGGTTATTAAGGACAAACACAGTGCAGAGTTAGGGTGCATCGCAAATATGCCTGTATGAATGTGAAAGTACAAAGGTTAGGTATGACTGAATTTGATGGACATTTAATTGGGCATTTTGTTGGCAGGCAACAGACAAGCAAAACTTCATTTAATATAAAGTGACATATCACTCAGAAATAACAATATGCTGTGTTTGAGTTATAGACAGACTTGTGCACCTGATTGTTCACAAACTATTCATTATTCAATAATGTTCAGTATTTCATGGTACATCAGCAGCTGCATTGGTTTTCAGGAAATGGTGTTTATTAAACACCACTAAAACCACTAACAAGGCCACTAAATCCATTCCATAAGTAAGTTGAGTAATGTGTTCCCACTGCTGGATTTTTACTTACTGACCATATTACAAATCACAATGGGATTTTGATTGACTGGACACTGGACAGAACCTGGTTGTTCTGGTTTCACTTTCTCTTTTGAGGTTTGTGCTGGAACTGATTATGGAAAATGTAGTGGACTTGCTGTATAAGTGAAGTGACTACAGCCTGGAGAATATACATTCAGCACTATCTCTCCAAATATGTCCCAGAATGAAGCAATCATGATGATACAAGATTTATAACGGTGTGGATGCATTCAACAATGTGTTTTTTTCTTTAGTTGCAATAAATAAGTCATTAGACTCTTGATAATTGTATTCCATTCAGTTGCTTCCTACAGCATTTTCCATCTTCAGTGTGAATGTTATGCAGATCAAATGTTGGCAAGCTTTTCTGTGCCTTACATCCTCTCTGTGTTCAGTCCTCACACCCGAGTGGCTTGTACATGAGTGTAATTAAGATGTGAGACTATGATAAGAAATCTGTAAGAAAGTTTACAAACTGAGACGACATGAAACAGCAATGTTTAATTTATGCCTATGCCTTTCAACATTTAATGATGTCCTCAGATGTTCTTTAGGGAGAGAAACACACATATTTCCATACAAATGAGAAGGCAAACACAAACAAATATGATAGCGTCCTGGATCACCACATATCACACAGAACCAGACACACAGATTAGTCCAACATCTAAACAAATATACTCTTCTCTTCTTTATTCATTGCTTTTCTGTTTAGTTTGTTTCCTTGTTTGTTGGAGTATTATTCTGTTCCAATGGCTACCCTGCCTATACTGTCAGACAGTGTCCAGTTCACTGCTCAAACAGAGCTTGTATACTTTGGAGACTTTGAAAGATGTGTTTTAATTCAAAGTAAATTAGACTAATGTGCAGTTAATCTCCTACAACAACAAGGGAAATTAAATGTCTCTATTCAGCATGAAAAGGTGCGATAGGGAAAGATTGGCTTAACTGGTACAATGACACAGTGTTTGCCGCAGGGGGATCTGTGACGTTGAATCTTGTTGGCGATTAGCAGTGATTAGGTAAAGTCTGAAAAGCATGTGCTGATTTGTTGTTGCATTTGTTATTTGGATGATTGCAGACCTTATTATTATTATTATTATTAAACAATGAAAATATATCATTTTTATTGTGAGTCATTCTAGTAAGTGTGTACCTTGTATTTATCTGTGTGTTTCAAGTTGTCGGGTGTAAATGGCCACAGTTAAGCATTTCCCAAATAATATCCTGTATCAGCAACATATTATATTTTCTGCAGCTGGGCTGTCAGAATTTCACCTGCTGACAGAACAGCAAATGAATGACTTTGTGTTTTCTATTGTTTGCCTGGGCAGGAAGCCTTTTCAATTCTGTACCCACAATGTGATAGAACAATGGAAGCACACACAATGGATTCCAGAGGGATGTTGAGGAATGAACAGTTGAATGTTGTAGATCATCACTGGCAAGGCCACCACGGGCTTGTTACGTTTGTGCTGAGTAAATAAAGTTTTAGTTATTATTTTCTGTCACTCAGTGTAACCGAGGTCTATTTTACTGTAGCACAAAACAATATGTCCTGTAGTTCCAGTGCTATTTTACATTGAATGAATGTAGTGCAAGGCTTCTTCATTTGAAAGTATAATTTTATAATAATGTAAAATGAATTCTCATTGGGGCTCCAAAAGTCTAACTGTATCAACAAAAATCTAATCTGCACCATCAGAAAGGTTGGTCATCCATTGTTAAAGAAGTGTCTTTATTTCTTTTTTTGGGAATGAAAAAAAAAAAAAACAGTTCCCACATGTAAAGTGCAGATCCTTGTTTGTGCCTGGTCTGAAACTCCACGCTGTCTCTGGAAAAACTGGTTTTGACTTAAAGCTCCTCCGTCCCCTCCTGTTTGCTGGCGTATCTGTGAGGTATGGTTTATGTGTGTACCTCCTATGTAGGCAGACCCCACATGAAGTACAGTATTCACCTGCAGAATGCCAAGAACACAGCGTACTGATATAGTATTCAACCTCACTGTCTCCAGATGGTTTTGCTGTCTCCTAATGGCATCAAAATTATTCTTATTTTATCATTACAGTTTATACTGGGCTGGTATGGTTCATATTCCCAAATAAAACAGTGTTCAAATGACCATTAATTGATTCCAATAAAAACCTGGGGTTAAAATTATTCAATCTTAGGAGTTTGTGTCTGGGATGTACTGAGGCTACTTATGTACAGTCCATCTGAAAGTATTGGAATAGCTATGCCAATTCATTTCTGTTTGCTGTATACTAAACATTGAATTTGGGTTTTAGATGACCCAGTTTTTGAAAAAAAATATTGCAACAGACAGTTTAAAAGTAAAATCTAAGTAAATAAAATTAAAAATCAGTTGCAAATCCCTTGTTTGCAATATCTACATCAAGCCTGTAACTGACATAACCAAACTACTGGTTTCTTTTTTTTACTGCAGCCTTTTTCTATTTGCTCTGGGGGTTCTCCCTTCAATTTCCTCTTTAAAGGGAGAAATGAATGTTTAGTTAGGTTAAAGTTTTGTCATTGATTTGGTCATTCTGAAACCTTTCACTTTTTTAATCAGATGAAATCCTTCCTTAAACTGGCTGTTTTGCAACATTGTCTTGATGCACGGTTCCTCCCAATTGGGCTTTTGTTTAGATCATTAACAACAAGAGTAGTTAATTAGAGCTATTAGTTGTCTGAGCAACAGACATGTCAGATGTTGCAATACTCTCTCTTAAAATTTGTCATTTGACATACAAGATGCAATGCTGTTTAATAATGTATCTGGGGAAGTTTAGATGAATTGGCCGTTTGGTTCCAATAGTTTTTGAAGGGACTGTGTAGTTTGCTGTGTGGAATAACAGATTGCATCTTAATCCATGGGTTAATCACTGTGTTATCAGAAACCACATAGAGGAAAAAGAAAAGCTAGAAAGTTACAGCCATCTTATTCCCTCCATGCATTAACATCAATCAGTGCAACTATGATAAAAACAATAAGATATTAAAATTGTAGCCTCACTGTTTCCCACAACATCAGCAAAGAACTGATGTGGATACCAACAAGTGCTTCTAATGCACAAGTGAACGTGTATGCAGTTATTGCCCTGTCAACTGTCAATTATTATCATTCTCCACTGAAAGATGGCATGTTTCCATAACATCATCCTGACAACAAACAACACAGGTAAAAGACTGTCATGTCACACGGTGCAGAGACAGATATCAAACTACTCACGGACAGTACACTCAATCTGCTGCTGCTTTCAAAAAAATTCATCATTGTAAATGATGAGTTTGAGCCATTACATCCAAATGTTCGCTATCATGCACTGTGATGCATGGAGGCTTTGTGGACAGCTAATCAGTGCCGGTTGCTATTTGCATTAATTACTCGTTACAACAGGGCATTCCTCTGTTAATGAGACACGGTGCACTTTAGTATTTTCTTTTGATGTTGTGATTAATCATTTGAGAGTGTTTGGAAGGGATTGTTGTCTGTTGCTCTTATGTTGTGAGGACACTGAGCCAGTGGAATTATTTTACTGCAAAGCACAGCAAGTCTCTGTCAAAATATTTACTGGACTTGTTTCATCTGACATGACACAGAAATATAAACTATAATGTATATACCAGTAGGCTGCTACTTATGACTTGTGACATTTAGCATCTACATATCACCATAGCTACCATACAACAGTAATTGCTCTCAACACCTTTTATAAGAATCTAATTTTCATGTCATTATTCTCTCCTCAGATGATGTCTCTCATGCACTCCTGCGTCCTGCTGTGCTGTCAACGCAACATGGGAGCCCTGCAGCAATGTGTGCAGAGCAATGCAGAGAGACACCTCAAGCCTCAAACAAGAGATCACAAACCTGACTTCCTGCTGCGTCCAAGCATAAAAAATAAGGATAGGTTTAAATGGCAGCAGGAGACTTAACAAAGGTTTACAACTTTGAAAGCATATGAAGGCTCTGCTGTTAAGTCAAGGCATGAGCACGCCTCAGCATTGCCTCTGTTAGGTATTAGCATAGGGTTTACAGCTGATGTCAAGTTCCAACTGATGTTTTTTGTCAGAAAAAGGTCAGGAGGTCACTTTGTGCACCGAAAAACAGACACAAGCATGAATAAAGTAAAAACATATGAGAATGCTTAATACTGTCAAGGCTGCATAAATATGTTTTTCATCTCGATCTGCATTTGCATTCAAGTACGCTTGGTACATTTTGAGTTATAAGGAATGCCCTAGAACTCAATATTCAATGTGTCCTTGTAGTGCCATATTGACAAAATATTATCTGATTTTAGTTCAGCTTCAGCTGAATCAGAGCACAGTGGTAGTGGTTTTATTAGGAAATCAGTAGCAGTAAACAAACACAACATCTGTGAAGAAATGCAATAGCTTTGGTAACAGTGAAGAAGAAAGAAAATGTAAAATACAGATAATACAATGTGCAACCTTTTAATTACTCATAGGCAAAAGACAAATTCCAGAAGACCTGTAAAAATCGTTAGTTACTTCTGTTAAGATTCTTGTTTGCGAGCTCAAAAGAAGTCCAGCAAGAACCTGGTTCAGTTTCTTCTACATGCAGTAGATCAAGTAGATCCTTCCTCATTCCAAAGAGGCTTGATTGAGGGATGTTTTTTGTGGAAGGATAGCAGCCAAGAAACGTCTTGTGTTTCTAGTTGTTCTAATATAAAAACTGAGAAATAAATATTTAGCAATGCTAAAACACAAATGTAATGGTGGCCTTTGTACAGTACTGTATGTCAAAAAGTGTGAAGCTTGAAGAATCTGGCAAAATTAAATTAGGTATGGCATTTAACAGGACAATAATTAACAGCTTTATTTGTGATGATCCAAATATTTATTGTATTTAAACTTTGAATGAACAACACCTGTGAATATCTAATGCAGGGACTTTTGGCAATCTTGTGTGACACCTTAATGTCACCTGCAAGTTGTTGAGGTCACATGATATTGTGTAATGTCTTATTTATATTATATAGAGTTGTCAGACTCAGTTAGTTCATGGATGGTCAGAGGCTGTCCAGGAAGGGATGTCACAACCCTGCAGATTCTTAGGATTTCACACCTTTAAATGACCAGCACACGAGGCATCACGCATGGGCCAACAGAGATTGTGATTCCTTGTTTTAGTGAAACATCAAAAGCAAACAAGCAAGGAAACAAACAAATAAAAACAGCAAGTCCACGTCTTTGTCATTTGACAAGAATTTATCAATCAGCACAGGAAAAGTCAACTACTTTTGAAAGCATTAATTCTGCTTGATGAATTAAGTCAGTTCCAATTCAGTTTGATCACAATGGATCTCCACCAAATCTCTAATACCTCCCTTCCACCACAGGATGTCTGACCTCTTCTTTGGGATGGTACTTATATTTAACGGCTTCCTCTAGTCAACAAAATGGCCACAGTCATTTATTCACAAGTCTGCAATTTAATTTCTAATTTTTCTGTTTGACAATGATCCTTGGGCAGAAGACATGGCAGGGTTTGGAATAACTAGGTACATGTGTCTTCTCAGGTTTTGTTTGTGTGTTTGTGTCTGTGTGTCTATAAACAAGATGATGCACAAATTGAGTCTCCAGGGAGCAGATGAAAGCCTCTAGTGCTGGCAGCTGATGTCTTACTGACAGTCGGACAACAGCCTTTCATTGCACTTTTACACAATTTTGAAAGAAGCAATGCAACCTACCAAGTTATATTCTATATGGATTTTAATGTGACCAAGAACAGCTAAATTTTAGGCACCAAGTTAACACCCAGCAGAGGTCACACAGCCAGCTGAGAACTGCAATATAAATCCCTTCATTTAACAACTTAGGCAGTGAGCGTTTTGCAGGAGCAAACACACTCCTAAGAGAACTTTCCCAAAGTGTTTTAACCATGCAGATGGTGCGTGACTTTCATAAAAGCTTTAACAAATGGAAGGAGTAAATGAAGTGGACAGTTCCTCCCAACCGGAACATCCAGGAGGTTCTACAATCTTGGAGAAAATAGGTTCACATCTAGTTTCACTGGTCCAAGGAAATAATGACACATGAAAAAGTATCCTGCAGCAACTAACTTTGTTGGTAGTCCAGCTCAGAGATCCCGATACTCTTAGAGTCAATATTAGTCAGGCAAGTGTTTTTGTCCCACTGGGTATGTGAATACAACATAATACAACTATTACTGTTATGTATTTCATTCAGTAGTTCTTTCACAACACAGAGCATGTTTTAAAACATGAGACCAATACATATTTTATTGATGCCACGTTTTGAAAGATGAAAAATGTGTAACTACCTCTTCAAAATCTGGTATGAATATTTTTAAAGCACATCACGCTGAGCAAGGCAGTTTGTTAATTAATCAGATTTTCAATTAACAAAGGGAAAATGTTTGCATTATCTCCTCCACTCTAGATAAAGCTGGGAAGCAAATTAAATGAGGATGAACGGTTGGGTGTGCATGAGATGGAATACTAATGGCCACTGACAATTATACAGCTACAAAGTATAGATTGTCATTTGAAGCAAACAAGAGATTTTATGTCAAGAAAATCTGCAGGTATGGAACAGTAGCAAAGCTACCTAGTGAAGCATTTTCATTGGTTACTTGCTAACTTACCTGGTCTTGCCTGGGACTTCTGTAGCAATTTGCCAGAGGAAGTACATGGGATCTTACTTTGAGCTGGGAGAAGCTAATAGCAGCTTGTAGCTCCTTTCTGATATGACCAGCAGTTTCAGAGTTGATCTCCAACTACTGTCAGACCTGCAGAGGCACGTGGGGTCATATTTTATGTGTAGGACACAAGGCACCAACAGGATGGTGCACAGCAATGAGATCCAACCTAACCCCATGAAATTTTGTGTCCTTACGTGTCCCTACTTTTAGCTGTGGGAGTTGTCCCATTTTAGAGTCTATAAGAAACAAACAGACAAACAGAAAACATAGACATGGAGG
>OMLM01009589.1:0-12351 GCA_900302695.1 Helostoma temminkii
AGGCTTATGGGCAGTGGTGTGAGGAGGCCTGAGGCAGAGAGAGAGAGAGAATACATTTACCATTGTCCTTGAGATCTCATGTGTTTATAGTATCTAGTGCCCAGAATTTTAACGCTTCACTGATCTGCTGGTCAGCAGTTTTCTGGGATTACTCATTTTGTTCTCTAATAGATTTTGATCAGCCTGCCTGAGGGCCCTGTACTGTAGAACAACGCCATTCCCAAAAGGAACAGAGTCAGTCAAAACTGAAACACCTTGCTAACCTGCTAAAATATCGTCCATTCTAATCTTCATCAAGGCATTGTTTTAAGAACTATTATCTGTTGATGGAAGGGGAATGAAACATAAAGCAGATGGAAAAGTATACACAAATATTTGCATCTTAGTAGTTAAATCAAGTGCACCCATGTTCGGAACTGTATAAATACACCTTTTTAATAGAAGGAGGAATGTGGCATGTTTTTTTCTCCCAATCATACAGTATACTATTTTATATTTGAGCTTGTGCATATATTCCTTTATTTCTATATTTACCATTTATGATTCACTTTTGTCATCACATCTCTTTGAAAAGCAGCAGCTGAACGCACAGAAGCTGCCTGATTAAAAAAAAGATTGATGCAAAATGGGAATATTCATACATATGAACCATCCACACGACACGTAATACGCCCTTGTGCAGATGAATTTGCAATTCAGCTTTAATTGATTGAGTATGAAAATACCCTACAAAATTTTAACACCTGTGCACAATTCATCGCATGTGGAGGAGCAGTTGTTTGTCCCCACTGATTTCCCCTGTGAATACTGTGGGTAAATTAGCAAGGGGGGAAACAACTACTGAAGTCATTCACTGCATTCTTGGAGTGCTGTAGCAGGAGCAGAATGATTCAAAGCAGGCTGCATGACTCAGACTCCTGTTTAGTCGTTGCCATTTAACCAGCCATGTAGTGCACCTGAATAATTAAACAGCCAAGTCCTGTCTACAGCTTGAATTCTCATACTCACAAAAGCAGAAAAGATCTGGGGAGAAAGCTAGCAAGAGAACGTGGATTTATGGCGTTTCAAAGACAGTCAAATCTAAATATGAATAGTTTTTTGTTTTTTTTTTTACTTTGCATTTATTCTGTCATAAATGGGCAGTATGTCACATTATTTCAACCTTCACAGTCATTTTAAACGTGTTTTTCACTATGGCAAACCTTGAGAAGTGATGGCATAGTAAGGGACTAGATACTAAAACAACTGTTGGTACTTGATGTAATTATCATGACACCACAAAGCAGCTTACAGTAAAATTAATGGACAGTGCATTCAAATAATTAAAACTAGAGGAGGAAATACAGAAGCTGTGTGAAAAATGAAGGCTGTTGGCAGCTTAATGACATAATATCAAATGCTCTAATCTTACTTAAGTGTGATTACGGCATATTGAAGTGCAAGATCCCATTATTAATGATTACTTGTTTTGGTTTTTAATATATAATATCACACAGCGACTCACTGCCTTTTCCAAATATGGGAACTTATTTAGCTTCAAAGACCAGTGTGTATCCCCCACGACTATTTTCAGCAGGAAAATATACTTGTTTGTAAAAACTGTGTGAGTCAGAAGGTGTTAGGTATTTGTCTTATAAATTAGCATCGAACTTTCAGCTCAAAGACAACTGAACAAATTTAAGACTGAAAAAATAATGATCATTGTTATTATTATCACTAATAATACTCATTATGCAAATTTAAGGTGTATTCATATTGTATTTTGTAGCACTTATCCCTACAAAGAATGGAGTTTCACCTCTCCTTCGTTGTTTAGGGTGTGAAACAGAACCACTGTTGAGGCAGAGAGGCCAGTGCAAACAGACAGTAGTAACACAAATAGAAGACGTTATAATGATGTGTTCAAGGACAGACAAGCCAGTCTCTTTTCCGTTCCTCAGTAAGAAGAGTATGAAGACAGGATGAGATAGTGTGCATGCAAATGTACTCCATTACGGACAAAAAGGGCTGCAGATGTTGTTAGGGGGCATTCAATAACTTATGTACAAAATGTTCTCAAATTAAAGCTGACAGTCTGCTGTTTGGCCTCACAGTCATCTCATCTTTTCACATCCAATGTAATCAGAGTCTGGAGATACAACAATGAGTCACTTTCAAAGTTCCTCTGGAGGTCACAGTGTCATCTGAAGTTGGCTCATCTATCAGATGGCTGATCGCTTTGCTATAGTGAAGTTTGGATAAATAAATTCTAGTGCTGCGGAGCAGAGGGTGCTCTATGTGTCTATGTGTGTGCATGCATGTTAGCTCAGATTCCTCAGAGCAGCAGCCGTCACCACAGGCTCTTCAATGCTGCCGCAGCCTATCTCTCTCTCACACACGTCACCACAGGGAGAAATGTAGTATATGAGGAGAGGCATTGCGTGCGTATATGCATGTTTACGGTAGACATAACACGTAGCCCCTTAAGTGACAGCTTACAGAAACTTTAGCATCAATACAGTAAGGCAGAAGTGAATAGAAGGCAGTAATAAAAATGACTTACTGTCTCTGGGTGTGTGTGTCTACATGTGTTTGAATGTGTGTGTGTGTTTGTGCATACTGTAGGTCTGATGAGGAGATGGTGAAATTTATGCAGTTAATGAACTCCATTTGGAACATCTGTGGCAGAGAAGTGGTCACGGCCTTTGACCTCTCACCTTTTAAAGTCATATGCGACCTTGGCGGTAAGTCACTGTATGTGTGCGGCTGGGTGTTTGTGTTTATTGAGCCAAATCTAATTTCCATAAGCTTGTGGGTTCACATTCATTAACATTTAAAATTGCTGGTGTCGTGTTAACTGAATGACAGCTGGCTCTAGCACACACCCATATTTATACAGTAGGTATTTGCACAGAAAAATGCACACACAGTCAACTGTGACCTTTATGAGCTCACCCCTGAGCCTCTCTGAGTTAATGACTCTTAGTAAATCGGTCAACCATCCCAACACATACAGCTCAAAGTCACCTCCGCCTGGAGTTTCCCTTGTTATCCTGCCAGAGACTGTTGCAGTACTTGCATTAATGTGTATAGTATGTTTAAGAAAATTACTTTATAGTACAGAAATACACAACATGAAACGGTGAAACCAACTCTTGATATTGTCATTGAATTGTTAAAGCATTTCTGTGAATGAAAGCTGTGTATTGCAGTTATTTTAGCACAGAGCGAATGTTGTATGTCAACTGCTATAAGAAGTCTGGTTTTCAGTGTTTTAGCTGCAGAGATATCCTGTCTTGTTTTGTGAAGAATATCTTTAGATTACTAAAGTTTTATGTTGTCATTATATAGCTGTAAACCTTTCCACACATTGGCATGTACTTTCTTTCCTGTTGCCCACATCTCTCAGGTTTTGTAGTCAATAACCTTTGACTTCAATTATTTAGGAATTATTGTCAGATGTGGCTAACAGGTAAATCCATATACACCAAAAACAAATAAGAAGAGTCAAACTCGATGGGGCAGCAGTGTCTTCAGCTGTAGTCTAACTCTCTCGTTTACAAGATAATTATTAATATTAATTATTATACATTGCTTTTACTGCAGAATTCTTGTTGTTTCATTTAACTGTGGACAGTAAACCTTATCTGAAAATGCCATATATGTCATTTGCTCATGGCTCTAGTATGTATTTCTAATATATATCATTTGATTTTGCACAGTCTGGTTCTGATATTATCACAAGAATATATAAGAAATGGGTTTACATGCACTTAAGTAACCAGGTTACATTTAGCTTTATCGGGTAAGCTGATTTCTTAACTGCCATGTAAATGGGAAAACTGATAGCCACTGGTAGATTTCTCCTGGAGAACGCAGATTACTATGGCATGTAAATGCATAACCGGGTTTCTAATCAGCTTTTTACAAGTGCATAACAAAGGCTTAATGACACACCCTTCTATCAGCACTGAGAAGCTGCTAGATGAATGGAGCAAAACATTACACGGAGCGTGATGGTGCCTCGTTTTCAATCAGCATGAGACAAGACCATGAGAAGCAGTCTGTTCTTTCCCTGTACACTCGAAATCTGTGAACCATGCTTCCAGAAAAAGCCTGAGTTAGGGGACAAATTGGATAACTCTTCTGCTACAATTATATGCTGATTTCCAGTAACCAGATTACTTAACTACTATATAAACTTGTTCCCCAATTAGTAATCTGGCTACTAAAGAGCATGTTATTGCACTACATGCAACTGTAAAATGTATAAAATGAAACAGGATATTTCTAGCCAGTGTTCAGTGGATACATAAAGGTAAAAAAGGCAACTTTCGTCACTGTGTATTCTGATTTGTTAAATCAGATTTATTTCTAAAAAGTCTTTGAACAGCTGTTTCTTTAACAAATGAGAGCAAAGTGCACAGCGCACAAAAATGTGACAGAAAAGAGTGTGAACTATAATATGAACCCTGCAGTTTGAGACTAGAGCTTCAAAGAAATGTAGACATAAAAGTCAAAAACAGATCAGGATCAAACAGAAAACATAGAAAGAGAAACTAAAAAAATGTCTTCTGTTGTCATGAATGTTTTTATCTCCTACTGAAAAAACTTCATAAAATGAATGATGGCTGGGAGAAAGTTTTGTTTTGTTTTGTTTGTACTTGGTGATAATCACATTTTAAGGATTCACCACATTATCCATAAAAAGCCCCATTGTGTTATATCACGTTAAAGGCAGAGACACAGGAACTGATCAAACACTCCAACCTAGACTGAATGTCTTTTAGTTTTATGTTTTCTTTGAACACCATGACAAAATGGACATGCTGAATATTAATCCAAAAATCAGAAAGCTAAAGAAACATGTTTCTCTTATCAGCATCTTTTTTTTTTTTTTACGTTTTTCTCTATTTTAACCATTGAATCATTTAACATATTCTTTGGTGTTAGTCAACAAGCAGCAAGCAGTTCACTGTATCCACGCTGGCTGCCTGCCACGGGTGGCCACCTCCTGCATGTGACACCTTAGCTGACCACACAGGGGAGCTGTGAAGCTACTAAAAACATACGTGTGAATGTGGACACGCATCCAAGATGGTCCTGACTTTTCTTTCCTCCTCTCAGCATGGGGTTGTGTGTTCATGTTTATGTATAAGGACATGCCACCAAAAAAGTGTGTGCATGTGGACAGCAGGAGTGTGAAGGGCATGACTGCAGTGTCCCATTAAGACTTTGCCTCTCACACAGCATCTGCTGTGTCTGTACACACCTGCTGCTCAGGTGCTCAGTTTGTCTGTCCAAGTTTCTGCCAAATCGCTGACTTTAATCCAAATCAGCTACAGTATCAATCAGACCACATTCAGTTGGCAGCTTATCAGTTACAGTTAATTAAAATTAATGCAGTTTAATTCAACAGCCCTGAAATAAATCATCTTCTTATAAAAGCTATAGTTTTCACAGCTTCTGTGGAAATCCTGCCTTTGATCATTTATGCTGTCGTTTATGCTGCTGAAAGAATATTGGGTCCCATAACCGAATATTTTGCAGCACATCTTCTGAGGCATCACTGCAAACATTTTTAACCTGGTATTGTCCCACTCTCTTTGAGCAAACCGCTCCAGTTCTGTCAGATGGGTGCTCTCTCCCAGCTGTAAATGTCATAAATGTCTTTAAACGTTCAGGAGGAGCCATGAGCTCTCAGATAGAGCTCTCTGACACTGGACAGTATACTGACAGTGGCAGGAAAAAGTAAGGGGTTTCCTGTTTTTCTGTATAAATTAGTCTTGAAACATGATAATATAATCTTCACCAATATCACAGATATAAACAAATACAGTATTTCTCAGTTAATAAAACACAGACAGTCATGACTTTTCATGACTTCATTGAACACACCCATTAAACATACAAAATTATGGTGGAAAAACAAACGTAACAAAAACTTCCTGTGAATTCGACCTGCACAGAGGAATTTTGGTCTTCCTTAAAGAACCTCACCTTCAGCTCAACCATAGGTCATCTGGTGTGAACGGCTCTCTTGAGGTTACTTCACAGCATTTCTGTTGGGTTAAGGTCTGGGCTTTGACCGAGCACTCCAGAAGATAAATTTGTGTCTAAAGTAATTATATAGTGGACTTACTTTGATGTTTAAAGCTTCTACTGAGCCTGAGCTGGAGCACAAGCACCTTGACATTATTGTGTAAAATTCCTTCATAAACTTGGGAGTTAATTTTCTCCTCCACGATGGTAAAATGTCCTGGTCCAGAGGCAGCAAAGCCTCAAATCACGATGCTCCCTTCACCATACCTCTCTGTTAAGATTATGTGTTTATATTAGTTCATATTTCCCTTTTTACGCTATTGTTTTCACATAGAGCACAGAAAAAATAAAAAAGGATGCAGACTGATATATCAGCAGCAGTTCATTTTAGTAGGAAAGCACTACAGGGCTGCAGTATTTCCTGTCTATACATAGGCACAGACACTCACATGAACACACACACATCAGCCTTTGATCCTGTATTACACTTCACTGCCTCTCTATCACTCTATCCCATTATACATTCTTCATCTATTCCTCCTCCTCCCAGTCCACCTCTTTTTCTCTCTATCACTGTCAGTTTCTCTCTCACTTGCTCTCTTTTAAATTCACTTTGTTTTATGAAGCATGAATAATGATAATAATGCTGCCAAAGCTTCAAGTTGAAAAATTCCTATTTTCACAGTAAATCCCTGTTTCTGCCCGTGTGTGTGCGTGTGTGATCTTGTCATTGCATTGTTTTCCACTCACATCATCATATCTGACATTACACTGCAACAACTGCTCTCTTTCTATGAGGAAAGGAAGCAGAACAAAAATCTAGGAGTTTATACTTCCTACTAAACACACCAGCTGTGTTGTAAAACTGAATGAAATACCAGCCATGCAATGTCAGTATGCTAAAATGCAATTTTCACCATTTTAATGTAGCTTTTGAGTATGCTAGCCTTTGTTAATTTATCTACAAACTGTAGCTCAAACTGATGGGTATCTCAGCTAAAGCATCAGTAAAAGTCAGAGGGCCATTCTCTTGGGACCATAACTTGACATATTCCATTTAAAATAAAAAAGAGAAAATGTTAAAGAACCATTGAAATCACTGGAGTCAATTCATGCTTCATATTCCAAGTACTGTGAAGGAATGTACTAAATTTCAGGCCAATCTCTGCAATACTTGTGAAGATATTTGTGATGGACCATTCAATCGATGGACAGATTGACCATTCATTGACTCATGGCTGAAAGTGCAATGCAATAGCAATAAAATCAAAATGTGTATTTGCTTTTCCTTACCTCACATTCCTTGATGTAGGATACAACTTCTATATGGTCTGTCAGTTACTCTACATTCAGTTTATTCTTAGATGAACCATTGTCTCAAAGATGCCACACACAACTGAATACAAAACATGCAAATGAAAACATAATAAACAATACAGCGTTGACCCAGCAGACCATGCAAAGCAAATTATTATCATAATAACTGTCATTATCAATTAATTTATTTATCTATTTATTTTATTCACATTGAGCTTTCAGCTCGCAGTACATATTAAATACTACTTTACAGACTGAACAGAGCTGAACACATGTCCCTTGTCTTTTTGTAAGTTCTCTATTATTTTGTTTCTGTCCTCCATGTCTCCAGTGTCCTGCATTTCAATAATAAAAGAAAAGCAGGCAAATAAATGTGGGTACATAGCTGAAACTGTCTGTTCCACTTGTAAAATTAATAATTCTCTGTCTCAACAGGCTGCAGTGGAGCATTAGCCAAGCAGTGCACGTCAGCCTACCCAGAATGCACAGTTACGATCTTTGACCTCCCCAAGGTGGTACATACGTCAAGGAAACACTTTGTCAGTGAAGCTGACCAGAGGATAAGCTTCTGTCAGGGTAATGTCATTATGAGTGGGTGAAATGTATTGACATGAATCACTGTATATTTCTAGTGCAGTTCTCCCCACATAATAGGACAAAATTTCTGACACTAACCTTAAAACACTGGGTGGAGGCTAAAATGTCCAGATGTGGTCTGGGTGATCTGATCACACTACGAAGTTCTCTAGTCACGTTTTCTCCTGCACACATACAATGCAATTGTGTTTTTCTTTTTCGGATGTGATATCCAGATAAAGATTGTTTATCCATGTTACATGTTTATGTTTATAGGCTGATATCTTTGAAATGTGAAATGTCCATGTGGACTGGCCTCACAACGTTTCAAAACAACAACAAAAACAAAAAACAGGTGAAGGACTTAATAGTTTCTTTGAGTTTTATCTGGAGATCATTTCCCTCATGGCTATATTTGATCAAATGAGGAAAAGTACATTAATCAATAAGTATTATCTTGGAAAACATACAGTGTGACCTAAGGTTTTATGACATTTGAAAAAAATACACCTCGGAACCGGAAGTAAAAGCAGAATGTGACACCATGTGTGTTGATTCTGAACAATGAGCTGTTGCTGCTGATGTGAAAACATTATGTCCAAAAACTTTATTCCTAATGCCTCCTGTGCTGTTTCCAACACACCAGCTAATGTGGAAAAATATTTATTATTAGGTATAATTTTACTATTGGTATTTATACACAGTTAATAAACTCCAGCTGTGCAATAGTCAAGTCATACCCAGAGAAGCTACAAAGACCACTAACTTAAACGTGTCTTTACCCAATAGTTAGATCACTACTGAAGACGGCCTTAGAAAGTACACTATGTCATGATCAGCTGTTAGGTCACATGTATTTGACCCAATTTGATTACAGCTTACACCTTATCACCCCTTAGTATTAATTATGTTACAGTATGTAAAACACTAATAGAATCACTGGCTTATTAGTGAAAGACTGTCAGCACAATTAATAAGTACATGAAACAACTGCATCAAATATAGTGTGCAGTGTTTTAAGTTTTATGCAGTTGTGTATGCGTGTGTGTTTAGGGGACTTCTTCAAAGACCCCCTTCCAGAGGCTGACCTCTACATCCTTGCCCGAATCCTCCATGACTGGACAGATGATCGTTGTATAGAGCTACTCAGTCGAGTCTACAAAGCCTGCAAACCAGGTATATGTGTGAGCATGTGTGTGTATGTGTCTGTCTTTGAGTATGATAGGGATGAGTACTTTTTTTCTCGTGCTTGAAATGAGATGGCAGATTGTATCCCGCAATGCAGCTGATCCCAGAAAAATTTGTCCTTCTGACTTTGATCAAAGACAGATGCAGACACACAAAAGCAGCAGACACTATCAGGAAGCAGAAAACCCTCTGATATATTTTGAATCTATGTGTGGAAGGAAGAAAAGTCTAAACAATAAGCAAATTATATTGTGCTATAAGGTTTTTCTGTAGAGACAGAAGAAGAAATCAGTACTGGCATTAGTTACACCTGCATTTGTAAAACCCAAATCCCTCATCTAAGAAATAATGATATGTAAAAGCCATTATCAATTCTGCAGAACAGTTCATGTAAATATTACTTTAATAATTACTCTAATAATGATTCCTTCTTCAAGTTAATTCAGTTATTAAAAAGCTGTTGTTCGTTAAAATGAAGCAATACTGGGGCTACTGAGGAAAAATGTGAGTCTATACACACAATTTATTAGGTACACCTAAATAATCCTATTGCTGTATAATACAACAGCTCTGCAATAAATCCTTCCATTCACAGGCACTATGATGTTCAGCGTTATGTTGCACTCAGTCAAGAAATTGTTCATTTTCTTCCCCAAAGGACAAAAAAAGAGCCATTAGAGGTATCTCACTCACATCCTAATGATGACTCCTGTCTCGCCTATTTCTCCTACTGAACTTTAGGAGAAACCATCAGAAAGATATCAAACTAAACAGAACCTCAGGATGAAGGGAGAAATGAGAAGGTTTGAGCAGTAAAATTGTCCTCTGGGCAGGCATTGTCAGGACAGCTCTCAAATGAGACAGAGAACGAGAGACAGAAACATAAAGAAACAAACAAAAAACAGAAAAATAAAATAAACAGACAAACAAGGCTAACTCTCTGGTTCATTCTGTAGGAGGCGCAGTGTTGCTGGTGGAGGCTCTGCTCCACGAGGATGGCTCTGGCCCTCTAACAGTGCAGCTCTATTCTCTGAACATGCTGGTACAGACAGAAGGCCGTGAGAGGACAGCTGCTCAGTACGCTGCCCTGCTGGCTGCTGCTGGCTTCACCAACATCCAGCACCGCCTCACTAACAAAACCTATGATGCTGTGCTGGGACGCAAAGAGACATGAGGCCCAACAGTGAGGTTATTAGTTGACCAGAAATGAAAGATCACACCACTTACTATATGTTTTTAATGTTTTTAAACAGTTTGATTAAACATTTTTTTTACACTGTATGGCAGATTCCATTGTGAATAAATCTTGTTTAAACAATACATCTAAAATTACTGTAAAACATTCAAAAACAAAGGTCATTGTTGTTAATCTCACTTATCTTACTTTATATTCTGGACCATTATGCATCCCTTTCTACATACCCTATGATTTTGTATATTTGGTGTTTCTGGAGAGTTTGGCTTCTAAAATAAAGACACTTTCAACAATGTTCTGTAATGAGCACACAGTGTGTCCAGCATAAGTTAACAATACCCTAGTTAGCATAAGCAATATTAGCCACAATGAAAAAAGGAAAAACTGCTACAAATAACTAAAAAATAACAAGTATGTGTGGTATGTTGTTCACACTGCAGTGTGTTCAAACCTCAATGTTCAGGGCTCTGGAAAAGACTTTCATAGGGAGGATGGAGCACACCTTCAGGGCCCAATGTTTTGAATATGGGAAGCACCACTCTGGTCTACCAGTCTACAGGACCTGTCTAAGTCCTCCATACAACATTGAAGAGACATGTCAATCAAGTAAAAGCTCCCAACTCTTCCCATACTTGAGTTTTTGTTGCTGTGACTACTGCAGCATCAGGACATCTAGTGTTTCAAGAGACCCCACTTCACCCCCAGGTGGTGATCAGTTAAGAGCTCTGCTCCTCTCTTCTCTTTTTCATCTCTTTGTCATTGCTCATGAGATCATACGACAAGAACTATAGAGTCCCCAGGCTTTTCCAGCACCCCACCAAAAGGCCAAAACTCAAAACTATTGTCAGGCAAATAAATGCAGACATGTCAGACAGTCAGAGACTTCCTCTTGGCTGCTTTCTGTCCAATGGCACACTGGGACATGCATTATCTGGAGTTGTGATGCTTAGGGTTAGGGTTATTAGTAAAATAACGCTTGCATATTCTAAGAGTAATTTGTCATCTAGCGTGTGCCAAATCCAGACAATCATGTAGCAGTCTAGGCTCAGTGCAATCTGATTCTGCTGCAGATGATTAGCCATTCACTAAAAAGGTCAACCTGGGGCACAGTGTGAGCTTCCAATCTCATTTCTAAGAAGATGAACTTTCTCGCACATCTACCCTCATCACTCAACCTAAGCCTCTCATCTTAATGTCCTTAAAAGCATAGTAAAACTGTCTTTGTACCATGTTCTTTGTAATGCATGAGACTCAAGAAATCTCCACAATGGCCAAGCACATCTTTTTTTCACTGCTATCCTTCTCTGTGCAGGATGTATTCAAATATCAGCCTTTTATTAGAAAGTCAGCCTGTCATTGAGCTCCGCCTCTGATGTGATGCAGTTTGTTTGGAAATATTATTGAATTGATCAACACTGTTCTCGTCAGTGAGAAACTCTGAATCTGACAGAATAAGATTTCACACAAGTATTTGTGAATATAATTAATATTCTGTCACACTGTCATTTACTTTGGTGTAGAATTGGCTTGTCAAAAGATCACAGTAAAAAATATCAGTTGTTGAGATGGAAATGATCATAATCAATTTTCAGAAATAACCGTTTTTATCTGAATTCTCGTCTGCATTCAGAAGGCTCTACTGCTGTTCATTTCTCATTCCTACACACCCACTCATTCTCTCTACCATCTCTATCCTCCTTTCTCCTTCTTTTCTCCCAACAATTGCAAAATAATGAGACTTCAAAGTGCAAAAAATTAGAATTGATGTCAAATCCTTGTAGACATCTTTACATAGAGTCAGCCTAATGAAGGGAAATGAAGTTTCCCGAAGCTGAAGATGGCTTGACCTGTGCAGAGACAGCGACAGTATCTATTGATGTGGTGCAGTATCACTAACACCATGGTGGTTAACTAATCATGTGTACCACGTCACTTGGTTTTGAAGATTTTTTTTTCTCGAGCATGAATGGCAATTTCAGTAAAAGCAGCAAATACACAATAAGTAGTTTCACCTCTTAGCACCATTTAAATACAGGAGACTGAATATGAATTAA
>OMLM01009590.1:0-26818 GCA_900302695.1 Helostoma temminkii
GAGACTGTTGGTGTACTGGGACAAAACCCACTCTGGCACAAGGAGAATAATTTGAATTACATTTTTTATTTTACATAGCGCCAAATTGCAACAAAAGTCATCTTAAGGCATTTTATAATAAGGTTTAAAACCTTAAATAATATAACAACAGCTATATAGAATTATTTAGGAAACACAACAAATCCCACTTTAGCAAGAACTATATGACAGTGGAGAGAAAAAAACTCCCTTTAATGGAAGAAATGTCTAACAGCTCCTGGCTCAGTTTGGGTTGTCATCTGCCTTAACAAACTGTAGTGAGTGAAAAAAAAGAGAGAAAAGAACAACAGACAACATAAGAACAACAATAAAGTTAATGACATGCAATGGTGGCATACTGTATGAGTGAATAGGTCTTAAATCTTACATTGTAAAGTGCCTTGAGATGACTTTTGTTGTGATTTGGCGCTATATAAATAAAGTTGAATTGACTTGAATTGAATAGAGGGAGGAGCTCAGTGTATTAAGGAAGGTCCCCCAGCAGTCTAAATCTATAGCAGCATAACTAAGAGATGGTTCAAAATCACCTGACTTACCTGAGCTCTAACTAGAAGCTTTATCAAAAAGAAAATTTTTAAATCTAGTCTTAGAAGTAGGGACGTCATCTGTGATTATTCTCTGTTTATGCATTTATTTAGAAATGTGACAGAACCAACATTTAGTATTTTGATAGTTTATTTCTCATTAATTAGACCTACTTTACGTTAATGCCATGGATGTATATTATTGTGTGCTCATCAAAGTTTGGAACAACTAATGGTAAGGTTTTTAAGTTTGATGAGTCAGATGTCTTTAAGAGACTGTGTCATGCTGCTGTAAAACACACAGTCAGTACAACTAAGCTTATAATTCACCTGTAGCAGTGATACAGTTTGACTGTACGCCTGCCAGAGCCGCCTTGGATGCAGACTCATCTCTGGGTCTGGGGGGGCCTTCAGAATCAGGACTGTGTGGCCTTGACTTGCTCAGTCTTTAGCCTTGGTGGGTATGTTCTCATGGTATTACTCTGCCATTGACAGTACACTGTGGATGGTTAAGTGGAGTATGGCTGGTTTTGTAAGGTTCTTTGTCTGGACTGGGCTCAAAAACAGGCTGACAGACAGATTGGGTTAAAAGATACTTTATTATTCAAGGCAAGGGAGGAAGACAGGAATCCAGACTGGAGCTGAGGTCAGGACTGTGTTCGCTACTGGTTTTATCACAGACACTACAGAAAAGAATACAAATTAATACTTTGCTTGATGGCAGGTCAGTACATAAAATGGTGACATCCTTGTTGTGCGTGGCAAGGCCAAGGTCAAGTATGGAGCTTGAGCAGAGAAATGAAACACAAACACACTGGGAATCCAAACAACGGGTTAACAGAGAGAAGATAATGGTCCAGTAGATATACAAGTTATATTCAGGGCAGAGACAAGACAAGGTCAGAGTCAGGTCCAATGTCAGTAGCCAGGTCAGAGTTAGTATTATCATCAGATCCACAATCCACAAACTAGGTCCAGTGTCAGATAACAGGTCAAGTATTAGATGGGTTCAGGGTCTGAGACAAACAGGACAGTCTCTCCTGGTTTCTATATCCCTTGTGTACCTCTTCAGACAGTTATCCAAGGCTGTGAGTATTTGCTTTGCAGTTTCTTCTTGGGTAATCCTTTCTTCATCATGCCTTTCTGTGTTTTTTAAAGGAATATTTACATAAACCTACAGAGGCCTATATTCAGGAAATAGTGCATCTTCAAATAGCACGCTATGTTTGCTAATATAAATTTATTAATTTAGGAAAAAAAATCACTAGAAAACACCATTTTCATGAACATGGTTTGTCTGTGTGTCCATTTTACTGCAATAGTAAGCATATAACAGTTCTCTTGCTGCAGTAGGTCACTCTGCCTTTTGGCCAGTAAGTAATGTAAAAACAAGCTGTGTAAATTATCACTGATTAATCATTCATTATTAAAATCAATTATGAGGGCAATTGCATGTGTTTTACTGTTTTCACAAGGCTTTTGGTGAGTCATCAGGCCAAAAATACAAGACTAAAAGCAGCAGCCAAACAGGAGGGATTATCCTCACTATTAAAGAGCCAACATTTGGGCAGTGCTTTATTGTTGTTATGCCAGCACTGGGTATCTGGCATCTCCCTCCCACACAGATGAAAGACAGCTCTTAAGTGGCAGTGTCTGCTCTGTTTGCACCTCCCCTGTCTGACACAGGAGCTCTGCTCTCAGAGACAGAGGAAAGTGCCAACACTGTGATGGAGTTGCTGTGTGTGTATGCGTCTGTATGTGTGTGTTTGCTAACATAGCACTCATTATGTATTCAGATAGGAATTATATCTCCTCCATCTTTCTATTTGTCCCTTTTTATTGTTTGCCTTTCTCTCCCTTTATGTTGAATTCATAAGCAGCTGGGATGGATAAAGCATTTTAATGATCCCTAACAGATTTCTGCATTTGCTTTAAACTCTCCTTCAACTTGAGGCAAGAATAAAGTTACGATTGTGGTTGAAATTTGCACGAGCAGTTGTGGCCAGAAGAGCGGGTTTACTTCTGCACATTGTCCCTGCCCTGCACTCAGGAGTCTTTATTTCAATATTTCTTGGCTTCCCAAAAGTCAGTAATGATCATTTTTGGAAACCAGTCAGTATAAACAAAGATTACTTGCTATGGTAAAATGCAGAACAATCTCTACTTAACTGGTTTTTCTTATCACTGAGAACACTGTTACAACATTCAACATTTGTGGGGAAATGGCCACAGTGACCCCAGATCAGCATCTCAGATTGATCAGGTAATGCCTACTGCAGTACATGTATGCATAACCATTAGATCAAATGATTTTAATCTGTCTAAAAGTTAGATCTTTCAGGTGATTTATCAGTAAGTCATTATCTAACAGATGCTCTCACAGCAGAGGACTCTAGCTTAATCTGTCTGTCATTGCTTTATATGAAGATATATGGTCATTGTTCAACAGTGGAGGGATGAAGTAAAGGGGCGAGTTTGTATCAGGACTGGACAAAGACGTTTGTAATGAGAACATCACTGCAAGCACACTCTGGGATTCAGGGGCTATTGTGTGTCTCTCTCCTAAAAGAAATATTTAGCACAAACTCCCTTTCACAGATGTTTTATTAGGTCAAAACTTTAGCTGCTGTAGAAAGCGTTTCATTGTCTCGTCTCTCTCACACTGAATGACGTCAAAAGACATGTCATATGGTCTGTGATAGGTCTGAAGGCTTGCACATCCAAACGGCTCAGGCCATGTTCCACCCACTCACTGCTCATGGCTCTGCAGCTTCCGTGAGATCGAAGCAGAAACAAATGCCTCCTTCCTGCCAACTCTGTGTGAATGTATTTGTATGAGTGCACATGTGTGTCGAGTGCGTATTTCATGGAAGCCCACTGGACTGTGGTTCCTTCAGTAGTCCTGCAGCGGCAGTAACTTGATACAGTACACACACATTTTTGCTGCTGATCCAAGCTTGTCTGCTTGCCATATTTTCATTTCAGTTCAACTTGTTGTAAAACACTGCTGTGCACTGTAAAAGAACAGAACATATAATCAACATTTAATGACCACAGTGTGGCATGAAATTGAAGATGATTATTGCCCTTTAATGAAGTGGATTTGTTGTTGTTGACTTTATTCAGTGTTTTAATGGCTCCAAATCATAATCTAATCTATATAAACTAACAGCTAATTTCTACATCTCTACTTCAAAATTTTAATTATAGTTTAGTTTAAATTATAGTAAGTGAACAGTGCTGTTGAAGTAATGTTTGTAATAACGCCTTACTTGTTTCTCTGTCTTCCCATGTCTTTGCCCTCCACCCTCTTCATCCCCACTCAATCTTAAGTGGGAAGAAAAGACGTTTCTTTGTACTGTAGAGACTCACTTGCACTAGCACTCTAGCACTGATTCACACAGCTGCCCCAGTAGAGTTTTCCTCCCTCTAATTTACAGCCATAAGCAGTGTCGGTTATCTAGAGTTATTTACTGACACATCCATCTATCCAAAAGTTGTTGAGAAATGTTTTAAACTATTGCAATCAACAATCAATCAAACATCAAAAATATGGTCAATAGGATGTTATCAGAGACTTTTTGCACCTACTGTGTGATTGTAATGACTTTATTTCACTGATTATGACTGAGAGAACAGGATCTGTAAGTTTCACACAAGTGCTGTTTGACTTCAATAAAAAATAATAATAATAAAATAAAATAACCCTCAGTCCACACACATAAGCAGGTGACTAAAGTCAATTTAATGCTTCATTGCTCTTTATGAAGATCTGAGATTTGTACACTTCCTGCCTCTCTACAGATGTATTTTGGCTGGATGATTATAAAGACATAAACAGTATTTTAGTATTATTTATTTATTGTTAAGCTTGAAAAGAGATAACGTACTTGGTTTGGTTGGTGCTAAGTAGAGTTTTGAGTTCATTCTTTGTGACAATTATGCTGTTTAACATTGCTGTTTAGTGTGTTATGAATCCATGTGGGTTTTGCATGACAAAGAGAAATAAAAGCTCAACAATCCAACAATCACTGTTTAATTTGAAATTGAGTGAGAACTAGGATGCTCAGCTACTAAATAGTGCATTTGTCAGGATTTGAATAGATTACAAAGGGTCCTAAATAACTGATACTGTAATCGAGTTCCCTTAAGAACACTTTAACAATAACCTCTATAGATGTAGCCACACATCAAGGTTACGTAGTTGTCATCTCATACAAGAGTCACATCAGAAAAGTATCAGGCACATTGTATGAGTTTTGTGTCTATGTGGCTTTCATTTGACCCAGTATTAATAATAAAACGAGTATTTCCTTCTGTATATGTCTTTGTGACTTCAGTGGAGGAGGGGAGAGCAGTGTTGGTGGGAGCCAAGGGCAAGTGGCTTGTCATGTGAGGGGTATTAATTTATGATTTCCATCCCAGCTTCTGACCTCATCACCTCCATTAGAATGCAGCCTTTGTAATTTCATGGTTAATATTCAATAGCCACTTGTCCCCTGCGTCTGCTTTGTGCATATAAAATTTCTGGAGGGGATGTGCATCATTTTTGAATTGTTGAGTTTGTGCATGTATTTACGTGTAGATGGCACATAAAAGGAAGTGAAATAAGTGTTGACTGTAGCATAAGTTCCTGCAAAACAGCTGCAGATGTCCAGAGATGTCCTACAGTATGTGTCTGTACTCCCACTGAGGAGCTTGAATTGCTTCTCTCTCTGAGTATTTGACAATTTTCTTATTTCTCTCTGACACTTGCAGTTTAAAACTACCTAACACACGCACAAACACAGTAACACAAGGTGTGCACACAATGCATGCATACAAATAACTAATACTGGCATTAAATGCAGAAATAAAGTGAATAGGGAAAGAAAATTGAGGGTGAAGAAGAAGAAAATCTCTCACAGTCCCCTACATTTCTCCACACATTAATGTATTGGCCTGAACACGCATTCCTACTGAACAATTTTGGCAAGCCTTTAAAAAAACACATTAAAGGCCTCTGTTCTGCATGATCCCAGTTGTTGCTCTGTTTTCTCCCCCTTTCCTGTTTCCTCTCTCAACTCAGAGACAGCTAAACTGGTGGGTTATATGGGAAAATCTTTACATGCTAAAATATTGTGACTGTATGTCAGTGAACGAAATAATAAAAGAGCAGGATGAAGATGAGCAACAACTCTGTTAAAAGCCTGTACTGTAGAAACATTACTTCTGCCACTGTTTTACTGTCATGCTGTTGTTTCTTAGTTTTAATTGAATGATTTCCAGATGTGGTCTTTAATATTTGTATTAATTGTAGAAAATGTTATTTATTCATTATTCTTTACAATAATTCATCATATGATTAAACGTTGATTTGGTCCAGTTTGAATTCATGCTACCACAGTATGTTACCATTTGGAGTGGCAAGTCTGACATTTTCAGCTTCATCTTTTACTTTTACTAACTGTTTTAAGTGGATCTTAATTTGCTCATGTTTTCTGTTTATCCATTACTTTTAGCAAATTACTTAAACAGGTTATGCAAACCCTTTTACAGTGCATTACTTTTGGCTAATTAAATGGAAAAATTTGCTCTAATTAGCTATTTCATCCATTTTCCATCAACACATAGTTGTAATATTTAGTTAGCTACTTTAAATAGTTTAGTTTACCTGTATTACTATCTATTACTTTTGGTCATTTTATCACTTAGCTTACATTCTGCCAGCTGTTGTAACTCGTTCAACTGTTTAACCACACATTTTGACTCTACATAAATCATTTTAAACTTGTGTACCATGGTTGGAAATCGCTGTTTAAAATACATTGTGACTGCTAATCCACACTGGTAAAATAAGCTGGATCAAGTTTGCCTGCTACAATGAACAGAGCAATGAATTTATGTACACATGCGAGAAAGTGGCACAATTCTGTAATCAAGAAGATGAATCTGTAAAACAACTGACATGTGCGCTGTCATGTATGGTGGTAAAGAAAGGACAAGTAAAAAAAAGCCATGAAAACTGATCTTCCAGGTCACCACTAGTAGTGTAAGTAAATTTAAAACTGTTTACAAAGAAAACACAGAAAGCAAAATGTGAGAGAGATGATTAACAATGACTGCTCTACGCTGTCCATGTGATGAATAAGCAGTTCTATGTTGACATTAGAATAATTTTGTAGTGTTGCTATGAGCTTATGTGAAAACCAAGAATGATAGGTAGTCTGGAGTTCACATTGTTTATTCAGTATTAAACAAAGAGATTTAATGTGACTTCCAGGACAGCAATTCAAATTGACATTATATGGGAGTAATGTAAACAAAGTGACATTATAGTGGACTACAGTCTAGTAACAATTCAGCTGGGCTGGGATGATTTCAGACTATTAGCAGAGGAGGCCAGCCCTATAAACCATCATCCAAATTCCATCTGTAATTGATAGCAATTGTGTAAAAGTCAACATTTTCTGTGGTCAAGATAATTCTATCAAAATGCTGATAATACTGAATATGGAAACAATTTAAAGTAAATTTCTTCCAATATTAATCCAATAGCTCAACTGAATACAAAAGGAATATTTGATGAAATATGATGACCTGTCTGACATGGACACAACATCAAATCATCTGTAAAATCCACAGAATTATCTAAGTGCAAGATCAGTGTCCACCTGGGTAATCCAGAGAGCATTCTCCATCTCCAGACCAACCTGTCAGTATTTTCCATGCCTCCAGACTGATTCTGTCCTCCAAAACTAGTAAATCACTACAGACACATTATTGACTAACTCTTAAAGAATATTAGAGCACCATTATCTTAAAAGATGTGTGAGTGTGGCCTTATCAAATATATTAAAATGCTATCTCACATGATTTACTATATGTTGCATAGTACAAAATTTTTAATTTTTCTTTTTTGGTATTGCCAAACCAATTAGTCAGCTGCACCTTCTTGTTGCAGAAAGGCAGATTTGGGTCTATCTAAAAGGTGTAGGATGAGCAGCTCTAGTTGCTGCATTCAGGGACAGTACAGAGTGTAGGTCATAACTCTTTGGAAAACCCACAACCCCCTAAAAATAAAACAAAAAATGAGGTATGAGCTGATCCATGGCTCAAAATTTGAGGTCTGAACCAAAAAATGAATTCAGAGAATCATTACAGTCCTAGTGCTGAGAGCATGAATTTGAATAAAATAACATCAGTTCAGCATGGTAAAAAAGTTTAAGATCACAAATAAATCAGTCTGTGGTTTGAAGGCCTAAATATTGCCCCTTTGGGTTGTGCTTGTGGCCAGGGAGAAGCTGCAGCAGAGTGGTAAGAATCTTGAAACTTGAGCTACAGAGAATCTGTGGTTGCTGTGTGCACAGTCTTGAGAGGAAACAACATGTCAATCGGGTTGGGATGAAAACAGGGAATCTATTGTTTTAGCCATAAATTGAGCCAGTCGGAAGCATATGACAATATGTATTTGCTATATATAATTCCTACTTTCTTAACAAAGTAACGAATAGTGAACTGTTTATTTTAACACTGCTGGCTCAGAGCAGAGAAAGCTTGCCACTGTCAACAGTGGAAATTAGTTACATTACGTTTACATTTACATTTAGTTATTTGGCAGACGCTTTTATCCAAAGTGACTTACAAGTGAAGTTATGCTAACGTACCTCGCTTGTTTGTTCTGTTGTATTTTGATTTGTATATGTAAGAATGTATACTCCTTTACTTTTGTGGTTGGTCTGGTGACAGAGCATGTTTCCAGATGAGGCACCAATATCAGACTCTAAACTTGGAAAAAACTTGTACATTACATTGTTATCATTTCTACACACAACATAACTGTGTATAATCCAGTTCTCCTTTTAAAAAAATTCCTGTACTGTTAAGATTTGCAGTTTCCAGGACTTTCCAGGATATTGTCTAAGTTGAACATGTCCCAAAATATGAAACACATCCAATCTAATACAAATGGTCATGAGGAGTCTACAGTGCTGTGAAAAAGCATTTGCCACCTTCCTGATCTTTTTGAACATTTGTCACACTTAAATTATTCAGATCATCAAAGAAATTTCAATATTACACAAGCATAACCCGAGTAAATACAAAATGCATTTTCTAAAGGTTTGGACAGCTTTTTTTTCTTAATAAACAGTTAATCAATCAATCATTAATCATATATGATTTTAAAACAGCATTTTGTATTTCTTCAGTTATCTTTGTGTAATATAAAAATGTGTTTGATGATCTTAATCATTTAAGTGTGACAAATATGCAAAAAAAAAAAAAAAAAAGAACGATGGCAAATGCTTTTTTATACTATTTTCTCAAGTTGCATTAGATGAATTCCCAAAACTTGCATTTTCTGCTCTGGTGTTATCAGGTTGCCGTAGTGTTTATTCATTATTAACAGTGTTAGATTTCTGCCCTTATTATAGGGTTTAATCAACCACAGCCACATTAGCATAGCAAACACCCTTCTATATACAAGTAATTATAGGTGTAGAAATTAAGGTCCAGTAAGAAGAAAACTCTGGTGATTCCAAGAAAGAAGGATTGCACAAACGTAATTTCATCAGAGAGGAGAAAGATTTGTATCAAGTAATTTTAAAATGCACAACAGATCTAGGCAACATCTCAAGAGGTATTGGGTTGGAGAAGGCTTGCGTCTTAACATATGGTAGTGCAGGTCCGTTATCAAAAGTGTACCATTCATACTAAGAGCATATGGATCTAACAGCAATATGTAGTGAGATTCCAGTCAAGGAATTAAATTATATGCTTCTTTATAGAGATCCCGGCAAAACCTGATAACACAGAAATGTGAGTTTCACATTAGTGGAGAAATGCAAATATCTTAACTAAAATCTACAAAACAAGGATTAATAGAGATTTGTTAAAGGCAAGGAATCTACTTGAAAAATTCAGGCCTTAAGCTAAGCTGAGGCCACTTGTTCACATAGCAAGAATGACAAAGAAAAATGAAATGTATTAAAAAGGAGATGATGCCTTAAAATCCCCTTCTACTTCTTTACCAGTTCTGACCAATAAGACAAGAATAAATTCAAGAATACAGACAAAGCCCCTCAAAAAAATGTAAAAGTAAACAGGATGTGAAACATTAAACGAGGAGAGACTTTTCATTAAGAACTCTCTTCACATGTTAGAGAATGTGTCCATTGCAGATGCTATCAACCATTTGCTCTGTGATGTCCACTAACAGTACTCATTTTAATGTGACCCATCTCCAGGCTGATGCATGACGCCCTTATCATTCTCCTATGAATAAATGTGTTAAGTGAGATGCATATTAACAAAAGAAAACTGTAATATTGCCACAAGCCACCGTTAATTTTTTCCTATATTTTGTACATTGCAACAAGGACAAAGACAGCTGTGGATTCAACATCCACTACTTGGACTTTTTGTGTCACAAAGGCCAACATAAGCAATCAAACTGGAAGACTTTAACCTTGCCAAGGACAGAAGGACAGACTAAATTTCTACTGAGATCTGAGCGTCCATTTTCCCATTATATTGCTGCTCTTATCTACAGAAACACTAAAATCCGTTTAAATGGAGCCATTCTCTCATTTGAATTTAGAGGTCATTTTTCATGCTTGGAGAACTCCAGTCATTCAAACAGCACAAGAGGCTCCATTGTAATAATAGCTTGTTCCGTGAGGGTGTGGAAGCCTGGTCTGCATAGCCTGGCAGACACTCTTGGACCACAGCAGGAACTCACTCTGCACCGTCCACTGAGCTGTGCAGCAATGGGCCAACAGCAAAGACAAAGTAGGGGAATTTACTGTCCTATGATTTGATCAATGAAGGAAGGAAGAATTCACCAGCGACTGCTCTCAGCATTACATCACATCATTTGTTTGGAAAACCCTGTAAGAAACATTGGCCATACTACGAAGCCAACTAGGCCAACCAGTATAATATGAATCCCAGGCAACAAAGACTGGGTGTAGCGTTTCCCATTTCTGAAACATTGGTTGAAGACCTTCCTGGGCTTTTGAGAATGTGTAGTATACATCTTTCTTTGCCCCATGAGCTGGCTGGGGCCTCATGAAGAGAAGCAAAGGCTGCAGCACTCCATACAGATCTCCAGGCAGTCTGCAGACTCACAGCAGGCATCAATGATGCCACAGTCCATGTCACAGGGCAAGTCACAGTCACCACACTCCTCTGACGCACAACAGCAGCAGAAACACGAGTCGTCACCCGCACAGGAGCCACAGGTGGCACAATCCAGCACGATGTTACACAGAGTTAGGAACTCACAAAAGAGGCAGGCCAGAATACAGTGAACACAGCAATCTGAAAGGAGATAGATAGGATATGAGTGAATTCACCAGTTTGTATAATTAAGGTCATGCAACTATAGCAAAAAGCATAGGAAATGACTAAAAAGTAAATTGACAAGAAAACATTTTTCTTTCTTGACAGGTCAGACACTAATTCCTTGTCTTACCACATGTGCCTTGGTGAAAATCCTGTTATTTCCCGCTTAACAACAGACTCACTTTCCTCTTACCTAACCTCTCATTATCAGAGTTAAACATGACAGTGTATAATCTACACAGTACTTCAAGTTAGTCAAGGTTAAATTGTACTAATAGCTGAGTCTTTTAATTTTAAGGACACAAAAGCTGATGCAACCACAAAAACCATGCCAGTAGCTGGTGAAATTAACCTGCATTTAAAGAAGTAAAGACACTGAACTCCCAAAACAAAACACAACCCCCCACAGAAATTGCGAAAGCCAGTGCACTCTCAGTGCTGTTCCCAAAGCCCAGCAATTGGGAAAGGTTGTGAAAGGCATCTGACGTAAAAATGTGCCAAATCAATGTGGCTACCCCGTCTACGGGAAAAAAAAGAAAAAAGAAAAATGTGCCTGTTACTTTATAGAAAAACTCTTATTTCTTCTTGCAAAAAAAATTAGCAAGAAGGAGATGATTTCTATTATTGATTTTTGCATCAGATAAAAAGAAAATACAAATCTGATCTTCTTGCCTATAAAAGTGAAAACAAAACCAGTTGAGGAACCTCGATATCTCTCCCTCCTTCACTTGCCCCAACACCAATTTCTTACCATCTTGTGCCTCTGTGGGGATCTGGGAGCTGTTACTCTTGGAACTGCTCTTGCTTCTCTTGCTGCTCTGGGAGGTGATGGAGGGGTTTGACTGCAATTTTTTGGTGTGTTTGGGTCCTGCTGAAGAGGACGAGGAGGTGGATGAGCCGCCTCTCGGGAGAGAGCCCAGTTTAGGATGCCCTCCGTTCCTCACCCCATTTGACTGGAGTGTATGTGTGTGAGGCGTGTGCGTATGATGTAGACAGTGCGTGTGAGGAGAGTGTATGTGTGCGTGGTGCTTGGTTCCATTGCGTAGTTGGCTGCTTGACTGCGTCCGACATGGCTGAGTGTGTTGGATCGGAGTTGATCTGGCTGCTGGTTGAGCTGATTAAAGAGGGACAAAGTTACATTAATCTAACACATGCTGAAAACATTCAAATGTAAACATCAGTGCAATTCAGATTAGTAGAGTTAATGTCACTGTATTAATTTCCATTTTGATCCTATCAATTATGAGAACAACATAAATATCATATGTGACTGACAAAGTATTCTCATTGTTGACTAATATACTGATTATTTTAGAAAAGTAATGCTTATGATATATATTATGTTATAAAATAGATACGGCCATCAAATCATCACGTTTGACCTTTTTGCTTGACCTAAATTATTTATGAAATTATTGATTTTAGCACTAGTTGTTGTGTACTACGCTGCTCAGCTGAACAATACTCCTGTTATACATAAAGGGATAAAGAGTGATCACATTTTCAAAATGATTCACTCACACATCAAGTACAAACTTTTTGAGAAGTACACATAAAATGTTCTAAAGCATTTACACAAAATATATTAACAAGCATTAAATATTTATATTATATATGTGCACATGTGTGAGCACACTCACTGACTTGTGTGCATTAAACATCTGATCACTTATAGCTCTGAGGCCCCTCTCAGCATGTGTGCTGATGCACTGTCATGGAGAGGGAGGCCCTGGTGAACTGAATCCAATTACAAAGCCCACCCCAAAGCAATAGCTCATGGGAAGAGCTATGTATTTACCGAGCTGACCCCTGATCCTACTTGTCTAGACTCTTACACAACTAGAAAGAGACTGCTGGAAAAAGAAGACAGGATAAATGAAAAGAGTGTGAGGCAGGAAGAGAGGAGTTTTTGTCTATGGAAAACCCATTTCTTTAGTATCTGATTCTATAAGAATGTAGTTTATATAAGATATAACATATCTACAAAGATAAACTCTTGAGCACATCTGCATATGTTAATCTTGGTTCACTCTAACACTTGGTGTACTTTACCTCCAAGTACTACAGGATAACTACTCTGCAAGAGAGAGGGAGGCAGAAAGGCCCAAATTCTCTGCCAAACCAAACACACACCATGAAAAGAAGAATAAAATGGAAGCCTGTTTTTATATATTATGGCAGTATTTAATACCATTCTACTGAGGCCCTAAATATTTTCTTGACCTAAAAGCATATGGTGTGGAGAGGTGTTGTGAGACTCAACAGGGAAGGACAGAAAATCAGGCCAAAAGAAAATCAAAGCAAAAACTGTACATCTAAGACACACACACACACACACACAAGTTGCACTGAGAAGCTAAATGAGTGTGGTCCTGATTTCTAGCTATGAAACATGACTGGCAATAAAAGTGTCCGTTTGAAAACCGCTCAGAGACAGATAACCCAGTCAGGCCTGTTTTGGTTGGCTGGAAGCCGTGGTCGCACAACCAACCAATCCAGTGTTAGTAAAAAATGTGGTCATTCAGCATTTCTGACTTTGCTCCAGATGTTTAGCAGGCTGCAGGTCCAGTGTGTCTGTGCATGGGTGTGTAGGTCAGTAAAAGTCAGTACCTCCTGTGGTACGTCTCTTTCATTTCCTTTTCCCACCATCTCCAATCCTTTGTTTCTCTCCTTCTTCTTGGTCCTTTTTAACCTTTTATAAAATATTTGGATGTGAATTGGTAAGAGAGGAAGGGGATTAGTTGGGGGATGGAGGCAATTTTTTTCAGTATTCCTTCTGTGTTTGTATTTTCCTCATGGGGACTGGAAGATTGAGAAATTCAGACAGAGAGAAAGAGAGAGAGAGAGAGACAGGGAGTGAGGCCTGTCTCAAAACACAGCTTGAGGTTAGGCCCATTCACACAAAAATATATGCATGCAAGAACATGTGCGGACACACACTCTTAAAAATGCACACACACAGAAAAAATACAAAGTCCCTTTGTCTAAGATCAAGAAAGAAAGGATGGAGTGAGAAAGAGAAACAACAAAGTTGAAGAAAGAAATGGGTTGCTGCTTGTGCATTTTTGGACCAGGAGGATGCAAGGGTGTGACTCATAAACACAATGATTCAGCAGTGGGAACTAGTTAAAAATAACAGCACATAAAGAGCCAAATGAATGTGGAATTCATGAGACTGAGAAACAAGTGTGTGGTGCTAACACACCCATGGTAGCCACTGGGGGTCCTCTCATCTCTAGTGTGATGTGTGCATGTACATGTACGTCTGTGCCAATGAATGACCATGAGTGAGTCACCTTCCGTTAAGTGCAGCAGTACAACCCTATTCACAAAACCTCCACCTCTTCCTCTTCTCCTGGCGTCTCCCAACCACCCTGCACTTACACACCTCCCTTCTCAACCAGAAAACTGTTGTTCGTCCGTCTCTGCTTGCCTTCTGCTGGAATGAGTCACCATAATGACTGAATTGTGTCTGCTCCAGATGCTTTATCCAACCATGCCCCACGGTGCAGTCTGTCTTTGCAGGTCAAAGTGCAAAGCCAAGTTGCAGATAAATAATAATAGCAAACTGCAGTGCACTCTGTCCTGACACTTGGCCTCAATCAGGCCAACATAAAATGTTTTCTCATGCTGACAACTGTCCACTATAACATTTAAACCAAGAGGTGGTTTTAATCATTGCTGATCAGTATATGTCCCATCTGCCTTCTAACTAAATAAATACATACATGTTTATGAGTGCTTTTGTGAATTACCAAGGACAATACAAATATACAAATACATGGCAAAATATTAAACAACAAATTCTGAATGGAAACAGTCAGGTTTGCCGTGTGATTTCTTTGTCAGTAGGGACATGCATGTACTGTATGCAATTAATGATGAAAAGTTGCTGTATATTTTTGCACATGTCAAAATCCTCTCAAAAATTTCTGAAGTGCCTATAATTCACCCCAGACTTGGCAGAAACATTTTACCCACTGACTCCCTTCTGGGTTTTTCTTACATACTAGAAGTGTTGCACTAAAATTGTGAGAATGGGAAAATTAGTTGCTGTAAAATGTTATTTAAAACAGATTTCAATTAGATTTTTCCACATTTGGCTGTTATACAATGCTATGGTCACAACACAACAATGCTAATAAGAAGTCACATGCAAGCAAATGCACAAGACTACTGTTCTCTAAGACAGTGTGACTCAGCATTGGCCAAAAATATAGTTTATTCTACAGCTGCTTATAGATTCCCATCATCCAAACTAAGACAGCAGAGCCACACCTGCTGAATATTAACACATTATTTCATTTGTATTGTAGCATTGCTCATTGCCTTTGTTGAGTTTATGCATTTAGCTATCAGTTCACTCATATAATCCTTTATAAATGGAAGAATGGATTGTATATGTAAAGTTAATAACGGGACAAATTAAGTAATGTTTCTTGCAACTTAATAGCTGCAAATATTACTTATTTTAAAAAAATATATATACTTATGTTTATGTTTGTGTTATTTGTGATTATAGGAGTCCTGCAAAAATTCCCATACTTCAAAACTTGCAGATACAATGCTAATGTGAAAGTAAACTAAACCAATGTTTATGAAAAGACACAGCACAGGCACAATCAGATCTGATTAAAATGTAATTATTATTGTGTTAAAGAAGATTCAGTTGTTGGAACTTGTTTTGGACCCTAAGGGTATGATAGAGAACCGCACCTCTAGTCACAAAATCTCTTTAGTATTTGAGAAAAATCAAGTCAATCATGAAAGATTATTGCTCTTATTATTCTTATTTTAAGGTTTAAATGGCTGCTGTATGCATGTGTGTGATTCACTAGTGCAAGTCAGCACTGGATTACAAATTAGTCAGTCAGTAATTAGTCTGTGAGGTGTTTGTGCATTACATGTGAACAACAAAATAATTATCTAACTGTCCAAGCAGCAAAGTATTTGTCACAACACAGACAACATAAATTTACTTAATCACTTGCTAAATACATGTGATTGTTCATGAATCTGATAATATAAATTTGTTAGTGTGTTTGTGTCTGCAAGTCTGCATCAGATTCAAGAATACAGAAAAAAACAGAAGTAGGTGGACATCTGTTTTGCTAAATTGCCAAAAACTTTTTTTTGCAGCTTTTGTCTCATTTGTGTAAATTTCCCTGACAACTGAATGGAAAGGAGGGCTATGTCTCTATTTTTGAGACACCAGACATGCACAGACAACATCGCACACAGCAGCACTAATCTTGGCCCTGAGGCATCAACCCTCCGCCTCATCCACATACGTTCCCTGACAGCTGGACTTTCTAAGTCACAGTAAATGTAAAATGGATGTTTGAATGTGACCAATAAAGAGAAGGCAAATTCAGCAGACAGGGTCAGAAAAAAGGCTATGGAAGAAAGAAAGGACGAATTAGGGCAGAGGAACAGAGATAGAAAACAGTTTCAGTAGTGACTAGCCTCTAATTAAAGGCAATGTCCCAGTCCTGTTCAATTTCCCAGCAGCACCACATTGCACAGTGCTCCTTTTTGATGACAAGATAATAACAAACAGCTCCGCTCAACATTTTTCATAGCCTCATTTGCACATCCATTAAAATGGCTGTTTTCTATTTAGTTTTTGTTCATCTAATTTAGTTTAAATATTGCAAACAGACAAAAATAAACAAAGCTGAAGTGTCAAAAGCGTGACTGTGATCATGTCGGAGTGATGAACTACATGACATTGTTTCCTCGTGAGTTCAAACGAGTGTGCGCAGTTAAACATCTGTGAACATGTGTATCCCGCTGTGATTGTGACGTCAAAGACAGAAGTGTGGTCATGACATCACCGGCAGGGAGAAAAAAGTGTGTTCAACTCAGATCATAGACACATTCACATATGTTCACAGCTTTCTCTGAGCATTATTCTCAGACGGCTTATTATAGGCTCAACGCCAGATACATACTGCGGCTCTTATGTCATAACTGCGAGACAGAAGGGCTGAGGAATTTTCTGTTTTTGCTTCTGTTTCCTCACCCTCTCACTTACAAACACTCTCACGCACACTTTCACAGATGTCACACAGCCATGACTTCACTGCAGATCTGAGTCACAGCTATTTTGTAACGTCTTCATGCTCATTACAAAGCCAAAGAAACAGATGATGACTGATTAAGTAGTTGGTTGCAGATGACACAGACAATATTTAAACTGCATTTAGCGTGATAGTGGGTTATGAGGCCCTCAAAGACACACAAAAACTAAACAGACAGATACCAGAGACAAATAGACAGACGTGTGATTATACAAACAACCAGCCATAAGCTGTCTTCATCTGAGCTGTTCATCTGAGAAAGGGATAAAGTTTTAACTTTTTAGCTTGTGGTTCAAGGCTCACAGACACATGTGTGACTGTGTACATTATATAGGGAGAAAGCTATGGATGAGGGGAGGAGGCACATGATAGCAAATGGAAAGCCAGTAAGGACTGCTGTGCATGGCAGTACATTTTGTTCAAGTCCACTGTAGTTGCATAACCTCTATGAAGAACATATGGAGGTGCATAGATTTCATTGGAATAGACAGAATGAAAATCAGACACGAACCTCCCAGTCTTCTACCCTGAGCCTAAAATAGACACGAACAGCAGACAGGACAGGTAAAAGTACAAACATAGATGGAGACAGCAGTGATTCACACACCTACTCAGCTCAAAACACACTGCATTCACCTACTTCTCCATTTCCTGACTGAACTGGTGGTTATTTAGTCACCACATACTAGCTATTATGATGGAGAAAGTCTGTGTGTTTGTAAATGACGCCCATGGCTAGCTCTGGATTCCGGGAAAAACTCCTATAGTTTAGTAACACATGGTCATATGCCAGTAGACTGAACCTTCTTCTTCTCACCCCTCAGTTCCCCCTTTCATCCATCATTCACCCTCACCATCCTGACCTTTCTTTAAATGGCAAGAAGGACAGGTTTAGACTACTGCAGAGCATTAAAATTTTTTACAGTGCTTTTGGGCTAGCAGCCTAGCATTGAGACAACATAGCTAGAGTTTTGTGGGTGTTATTATTGTGGCGCTCGGTTTTCTAAATGAATAAATGACATAGTACAACTAGTTTAAGAATTAGGTCTAGATTTTGCTTCTTTGAAACTGGAAAGAAAGCAAGAAAATATATGTGGTGAGATAATTACATGGCATTCTTGCATAACATTTTGCTTTAATACAGAGGGTTTAAGCAAGTGGACATCAAGGAAAATAAAAGACAGCCTCTCTCAGACTGAGACATAACTGTGGACTCCAGTAGTAATGTGAGCACCTCAGCAGTACACCCTCTCCACTTTGTGCAGTGGAGAGGTGTGATGACTGAACAGCTGGAGATTTTGGGAAGCAGTTTAGCTGAGTGTAAACACCCAATATAAGACACATTCTCCTCTCCTGCTGCAATTATCTTAATCCAGTGCTACTGCCAACGAGGTATTTTATTTTAGAGCAATAAGAACCAATATTAGGGTAAATTGATCAGAAAATAGATTTACACATGGAATAAACACTAATCTTAAATAATGAGCTGAAATAAAAGTGGAAATTATTGGTCCTGTGACAGAAGAAACAACAGCATATCCAAAATTGCAATGATTTTTGTAATGACACAAATGAATACAAATTCAGCCCTGAGGCAGAACAGTGATCAGGTATGTGTTTGGTGGTTCAATTCATTTGTCTAGAGAGGAATGGTAAGTTTTATATTGTAGGTTGTTTCACACACAATTTTGCAGACTGACAGACTGACAGACTGAAGTATGTGTGACTGGTCAGAATGGACACAGATAAGGGTGAAGAGACATTTTTTTGGGCAACACGGGTGCTTTAGTTTTTTTGAATGTTGAAAGACTACAGAAGCTAATTGAACTACAAGCTACAAACAAGACATCTAGCGACATTAAATAATTATAGGAAGCAAGCAAGCAAAATCCACAATACCGATCATATTTAACTAGTGTTATCATGGTGATGATAACCTAACAATCCTAGTCGCAACAAGAACAGATAAAAACAGAAGAAAGTGAAAAAGAGAAGGATATCCTTTTATTTTAGTGGTGGAGATCGGAGTTCACAATTGCTTGTGTTCATGTATTAGAAACCTAACCAACATATCTATCAGTATTAATTCATAGATGTAGTTAGCCACCATTAACTATGAGGTACCACAACATTATAATCTGGTGTTCAGGTGAACAAGCATGGCACTGCCATGCGATGTTTAAAATGTTCAACAATTTTGCACCAAATTCCCAACACATTGGCACCGCTTCTCTGCACCAGCAGACCCTCATTAGAAGCCAGCTGCAAAGTGACACAGGGCATCCATAGCCTGTATCATATTTTTGGCCTTGTCTTGAACTATCCCATGGAACTATCCCAGAATGGCCCACATACAGAGCATATCATCAAATACTCTTGCTATGGAGGTGGAGGAATCCAATATTTTGAACAGCACCACAATATACTAAATAAGAGCTTCTGTTATTTGAACAGCCTGCAGGCTGTTGAACATTTTCTCTCACTTCTCCAGTGTTTGATGCAGTGTTGGTTGCTGCTGCTCCCGCTGCTGGCATAATTAATTGTACTGTGTGCTATGCTAACCTATCTTAATATCTCCACACCACTGACCTTTTTCACCTGTTCATTGAACACAAGTCTGTCTGCACAGAGCTGTAAGGTTCTCTGCAATTAAAACAGAATGCTGTGCCCAATTTGAACATCTTTTAACTTTGGAGAACAGTACTTTGTAAGAACAGTGGACACAGCCTTGTGCTGTGCTGTGCTGCGCTCAGCGGAACACAGATGTTCTCTTGTGGCATGAAAACACATTAAAATGAAATTTTGTTTTAGCGCAGCGCCCAACGCATCATATCTGAAAACACCTTTAGTAGATCAGCTTATACCATTTTTGCAGGTGTAACAGTAAGTTTAGTTTAAGGTTTGCAGGTAATTTTGTACGGATTGATTGATCATAAAGAAAATAATACTTCTCCTTGTGCTGGCAGGAAACAATTGACTTTAATGATTCTGACATTTTTTTGAAATATTGAGACCAGTAATATGATTTAAACTCAAAATGTTTTAGGTGGCATTAGAACTAGGTCAGGTGATTACTTGATCCATTTCTTCAGGGTGTGCTATGTATTTGTTAAAGGTCAGGACAATGTGACTCACCACACCAGTAATGGAAAGAAAGCTCCTCTCAGTCTCCCACTCTGTGTATCGCTATAAGTCAGTGTGTGTGTGTGTGTGTGTGTGTGTGTGTGTGAATTATTTACTCACATGTGATACTCTTGCTGGTTGTTGTAATCTCCAAGTGTGGGGGGTGTCTATTGCAGTTGTCACCATCATCATCAGCTTGTAACCTTTGTGGGGTGCCGTTTAACCTCAATATGAGGGGCTCAGTATAGGTGTGGGCCACATCTACAAACCAAACACACATACCATATGAACATATACCATATTCCATTACAAACACAAAAACTGTTATCTTTGAGAACATAATGTTTAATATTTATATTTAAATAAAGTTAAGGGGGTTTCTACTTTCCCTTCCCATCATCAGGTATGAGCAGCAGACTGTTTTCCCACTTGTAGTAGTCCCATGTCTTTTCCTATCCACTAACACTTAATTAATTTAAAGAGTCTTTCTGCTGACTTCAACAAAGCAGAAGATTTGTCTCTATGTGCTGGTGTGTGCTCTGTCCTGAATGTGCATCTGGAAGCAGTTAAAGGCAACCCCTTGAGACTGTTTAGGGGTCTATGTGCATGCTTGTGAAACCTGTGGGTCTGTGGGTCTGCCTGGTTGTCTGTTTGAATTTGAGAGTGGACGTATGTGTGTGTCTGTTTAAAATGAACACATAAGAGGATGTACACATATTATACATGTAATAAATACACGTCTAAGCATTTTATGTGTTCCATACAGTCCTCTAATGAAGCTGTTAATATGCGCGCACACACATAGTGAATATACACACTACACAGAGGCCTTCAAAGCAAGCATGGGCCTCTAAGAGGTGCAGACTCATTCCTGGGCAAATGGGAGCCAGCTGGGTTTGATAAACACACACACAAACCAAACCACGTCCTGTGCATGGACTCAACACTTCCTGGCGATGTTTATTTACTCTATTCACTCTTGTTCACTTCTCTATCTGTCCTCTTCCATGTCCCCTGCCTCCGACACTCCTTATCTCCAGTAAACCTTACCTCTTCACTCCAAAAAATAAACTTCACATATTTGTAGATTAATTCTCATGTTTATAGCTAAACACATACAGTGTCTATACAACTGTATTACTAAAGTTAAATTGACTTCCTTGAAAAAGGTGAAATGATGCAAAACTAGATTTAGAGATGAGTCGAGTAGTTGGTAGAAACTAGATATCAGCTTATAGTTATATAATATATAACTATATATATATAGTTTTTGTCCAAATACAACTTCTTTTTTTAGTACTTTGAATACAGAAACACTGTTTTAATCACCAATACAGTACATGAAGAAAAGCAAACAGACAGATGATGACAGATCTTTCTATTTATACGTTTTTAATTAATCTAAAAATCTCATTACACATATTTTACATACATACAACTACTGCAGAGAGGATTCATTGGTTCCTACTAACTACGATATCACATTAATGGTACACTCATAATTAAGACTGGACTGCATTGCAATATTGCAATATTGCAATAATAGGACTGGATTGCGATATTAGAAGTTTTGTTAAGATAAATCATGATTCCCATATTCAGATATAATGAATCACCATAACATGGATTATTTTTAACACTGAATAAGATTTCAGAAATGACAAACGAAACAAATAAGTAATTTTGAAACATACATACACAGAATACATACATACATACATACACTCAACTGTAACGACAACTAGCTAAAGCTAAAGCTGTGGTTCCCATTATACAGTTTGTGTAGCTACTGTAAAGTTGTTATTCCTTTGATATGGCAAGCATTCTGTCTGATTTGGCAACATAGAGCTGGTTGTTAGGCTAAAACTTCTTTAGCTTATTATTGAACCCTTTTTCTGATGTTAACATCACATAACAAAAAGCTAAAAACTCCTTAAAGTCTGAAGGGTAACACATGAAAAAGTAATTCATTAGTATACATATAACTTGTCTTTGTCTTTACTAAAATGTTATTAATGTTCTTTTTTGAAACAGGTTCTGTTATTTAAACAGGAACAGAGCTGGGATGATTTTCCAAACACACTTAGCCTGTGTTAGGACCACTATCTTTTTTTTATCCTTAAAACAAAACAAAACAAAAAAATCTTTACAGTGCTAGATTAAATTTACCCTGAACGTGAAGAGTGTCCTTAGTGTTAAAGAATTAATGTTTGCCTCAACTTTCTTGAGTTTATCTGTGCATGTGTGTATTTGCAGACATTTTGTGTGTAGTTGGTATTTCAATGCAGTCAAGAGATGAAAACAGGACGTGACACATATGAAACACATATGTAGAGTATATTCCAGTGTTACCTTACTATACTTTATGTAGTACCAGCTCTTCACACACACAGAAAAGTTTCACTCTTCCATGTGGAAACCATTTCAAAATCCCACATTGTCTCCATTAGTTTCAATCAGTCTGCTTTTGCCTTTGAAATGTTTAGTTCAGTTTAGTTATGGGTGTGGGCGTGTGTGTGTTTTAGATCTATATTTCTATAATTATTTAGACAATTGATTTTAACAACTTTAGACATTTGACAGAATTTTGAAAATATTGACATCAGCAACATAATTTCAACTAAAAAGCACCTCAGAGAGTTTTTATTGGTTATACTAATCATTGTTTACATATAGTTATACATATTGTTTTCAAACTGTGGACGCTCGAGAACAATCTATTAGCACTACATTTAAGAAACAGAGCTTTAGCAAAACTTAACAAGACAACAGTTGTTCAGACTTCTTGAAACACACTATAACTGCCGTTGTTGAGCAATGAATGTTGTGATACATACATACATACATACATACATACATACATACATACAGGACCTGATGATCTGTGTAATACCTGCACATTCATACTGGATATATGTTCATCTCCTCAGTAGTTTGTTTTGTTTTGTCATTCAGACTTTTGCTGCCAATGGAGCACTATGGGTTAAAAGTAGGCCTGTGACTCAGTCAATGCGTTTCTCTGTAAACCATTGTTGAAGCTAAACACATCCCCACCAAGCCTCTAGTGCCATCCAAGCAAGCCTTCAACCAATTGTGTGCTGGCATCAGCATCAAACCTCCAAACCGCTCGACCTCAGAGTCATTTCTGAGATCTGAGAAAGATGAGCCTCTAATTCAAATCAGACCAGAGCAATCAAGATTCGCTGGCTGTGTGCTAAGACGCGTGAGTGTGTGAATTTATTTGTGTGTGCTACGCTGTGTTAGCGTGTGTGTTTGTAGTTTGGTGTGTGTACACGTGTCAGTGGCTCTGAAGGGGGCAAGCCAGAGGAATTTCACTCTCCTAGTAAACAAACAGTTAACCATTAAAGCAAAAACATATGGATCACATAGGGTAATGGTTAGCATAAACTCACATATGGACACACATCCAGGTTATATGAGCAGGCAAATGATGTGACATATCCTGAATGACCTGAAGCAAAGCACAGCTTGCTGTTCCTTTGGGTATGAGCAACGAGGAGGAGTTAATGGTTCATACAGAACAGTGAGCAATGCACAGTTTAACTGCTCCCCCAACACTGTCTCTACAGCTTCACTAATACTCCTTTGGAAGCACATACCTCTCTTAGGTGTATACAGCTTATCCCTTTGGCAAAGATTTTTATCATATGACAAAATAAAGTTAAGATGCAACTACTATGAGCTCAGGACATTTATGACTCTGAGCTATGTTTGTGAAATTAAAGAACATTTTGTCAAATGTGCTGGCTGTTTTTCTTTTTCTATATTTTGCATATGATTATAATGTTAATATTTCAGTACTGGGACTGCTGTTGCTTTGACAAAGCAAGCTAGAATGTGAATTCATCACATTCACACAGGAAGTGTGAAGGGCAGACAAATATTTACAGATATTTTACAGATTATATTTTTCATGAAATTAATCCTTAAAACAAATTTTTTTTGTTGTTGCAATACTTCATGACACACTATACAGACACAAAACAAATGGGTGGACATGTTCACACCCTTCTTGCTCATCTTTAAAATGAACAAAGTAATTGAGAGGACAATGAGGTGAGGTGAGTAGCAGAGAGATTAACGTTCAGCAGAGATGACGCAGTAGTAGGTCTCTGGCCAGCAGTAATGACTGGAACTGATTGAAACCACACACAACTACTGAGGTTCTGACCAGACCAAGGATGATACATATAAAATGACACACAACTACAGTAAAGGAATGTTTTTTATCTGTATCCCACAACAAATAGAAACACTAATATATGCACACACACAAAGAAAAGGATAGAAGAGCAGACTGTTTAGCTGCACTCAAGCCAAGAGATGAAATCACATGCACGTGCACACACACACACATTGTACAGAGGGACTGTGAGAGCAGCACTGGAATATGTCCAAAATCAGAGATTATAGCTGCTGAGAGAATGAAGCAGTGTAAGCTCATTAAAGACAAAAACTGTCTGCTGTTGAACAGGCTTAAGGAGCATTTAATTGTGTAACTTTGTCTCAGTTATTCCTATGGCCTATGAGAAAATAGAACTGATTTGCTAACAGAGTCTTACACTGCTGCATCTATCGTTAAGGCTCTAAAATATCTAGGTTCTTTTAACACAGAGACTAACTCCACACATTGTAAATAAACACAATGCAATGTACAACATGTGGTTATAACAACAAACAGTAGAATTTCACATTTAGTAAAAAAAGGAATAGAATTAACAGCTCATAAACACCTCCAAATTGCCATTTAAAGGTACAGTGTTACATTTACACAACGATCTACAGCCCAGTAAAGTATCATCACTGCAACATATCTCTACCACAAAATATTTGTTTATTTTATGTGTTTATGTAAACAAAACATTTATTATGACATATTGTCTAATTTGTATTGTTTTGAAGCATCAATATTGGTCAGACTACTTGGGACTATATAACACCTCTATCACAACTGCAAATGTGCAATTGGAAGAAATATCCACACACTTGAAGGGGGAACTGTCAAATTTGTCATAGCAGTCACTGTACAATAACAGGCCTCTGGCTCAAGTGTCTCAAAAGAACAGACACTTCTCTTCACAAGTTTGTACTAACATATGATGCTGACACTATCCATCATCAAGGAAAGTAATGAGAGGGTGAGAGAGAAGGGGGAGAGTGAAGCCATTAGAGCAGCAAGAGCAACACTTATGCAAATGTTTGCAAGGTGGGAAAGAAAAAAAACACACTCATTTTTGTTCAACTATCCTGTAAAAATGCCTCAAACTGCTCCAAGTTTATTTCCATCTCTGTGAAAAACCAAATTAGACACGAGCATCAACAAACCTCAGAGACTAAAAAGAGACAAGCCCTACCTAATCTATGCAATGGAGCCAACAGAAAGAGGTCAAATTAATGTTGTTTTAGACTGTGATGTAGCCAGATGAATGGTTTCACATAGGAGAGCACAAGGATGAAAATGCAAATGCTATTTGACTGGTGAACTTGTTCACTCAGGCAAAATATATGGAGTGGATGGATGGTTCGACAAAGCAGGGGACTTTTGGACAGATTTCTAATACAAGATCCAAATTCAACTTGAGACAATCACCTACCACTAAATTATTATGTCTAGACATAGAGTCCACCACACACTCTCTTTGGCTGCAGCAGAAAAAAACAGTCCATCCTTATGTCTTCAAACACACAAATCATACAGAGCTTTGTTTCAGCCAACATTTTCATTTTGTCTGGCCAAACTGCATTTGCTGTCCATATAGTCGGAAAAATAAACAGTCACCAACTAAAACTTGAACCTACTTCATCATAAGACACTGATAACAGTGCGAGCCATACTTAAAAATGTGGCTATTGCAATGAAATATTGTGTTGTTTCAATTTGTAGTTTTGATAGAGTAAAAGGCAAAAACAAAAACAACTATAGACGAGGTGAGGGAGAATATAAAAGAAGAGAGAAAATGGTGGTGCCAGTGGTGAAAGAGAGAGAGAGGGAGGCATGTGGTGGTTAAAGCCTCCTCTATAAACAGACAGTCTCATTGCATCTTCATGCCTGCGTGACATCAACACAGTGCAATGAGATGAACGCCTCTGTCAACACACACACCGCCATTCAATGTCCTTATAATGATGGAGCAGAGCTTTATTGACTAGTCTACTGTAGGTTGACAAGGGTGTTGCAGCTTTCTTCCCTGGGGTCATCTGGTGCACTGTGGCTGGTTCACATGCTGATGCTGCCAAGTCACTGTTAATTAATCCGTGGTATCAGAAGCTGCCACAGAAGTGAAGCAACACCTATAGAATAGTCTCAACCAATCTGAACACGGAGCTGATTGACAGAGCCATAAATTGTAACATTACTGCATTAAATTACACGTTACTATAAAGATGCTGATGACAAGAACCTACTGTATCACATATTGTGGTCAGAGAATAAATAAGACAAAGAGAAAAATGGGCATGTAGTGATGGAGGTGCTACCAATTTGGCCCAGTGGCCAAACGTGATACTGAAATAGTGTGATGTGGTACAGGAATCTACTGCTGCTACAAACAATTTTCCCTATAGGCAAGTCTTATAAAAACACACTTTTGACCATACATCTTGAACTGTTCAGAAAGTAATTTCTTTGAATTGCATCTTTATTTTTTAAATCACAAACATGTGCAAAGCTTTCTCAAACCCCTCCCAAAAGCTACTTTTTGA
>OMLM01009590.1:26838-45212 GCA_900302695.1 Helostoma temminkii
AAAAGCTACTTTTTCAGCGCTGACAGTGTCTGAAATCACTTCCTATTTACTAATGCAATATATAGGTTGTGTGCAACTTTGCACTGGGATCCAAATGTTGAGCGAGAATTCTTATACCCTATGTAGTACACTGAAAGTATCCTACAAGCATGGATGGCACATAAGTTGACTTACTCTTTTCGTTGCAATTGTTTTACTTAGCTATGTGAATGTTAATGTTAAATGTTGGTAATTGCTAATAGCATGATAAAGCGATGTCTTGGTATCTTGGAACTTGTTTCTAATAATGCACCTGTGGCCAAACTCCAAACCTCAGTCAGTTCTATACATATGAGTCTGCGGTGGTTTCGTAAAGTCCTGCACTCTACAGGCTGAGGGATAGGTGGGGGAAGAATGAAGCGGAGCACTGAAAGCAGGGCCTTGTTGCCCTCAGTGGCAGCCCGACCAATCTTCTTCTCCCCACCCTGGCTCACCTACCTACACACACACATTAGGCCAGTCAGCCAGACGAGCAGTCTAACTTTAGTGGAAGAAGTCACAGTTATACTTTGTGTTGGCTTACTGAGCAGCAAGCACAAGTAAAGTCAACACAGCCACAAGAACGTGTTCAGGCACAAACCTACTATTTAATAACCTAAAACTCTTCACTGAGGTATTATCATTAAATATGTACTTACACTATGATGGTAAACCGCAATGCTGCAGAGTACAAAGATGTGCGTGTGTGTACTTTAAGATTTTGAACATTTAATATAGTAATCATAATAGTTTGGGTTGAGACATGCCTTTAAAAAACAAAACAAAAATAAAAGAACTGTCAAACATCAAAATTTTTTGTGGCAGGGCACCATGGCAACAAGCCACTTACATCTCTGCACACTTCCCTAACTGTTAACCACACCTACCCTAATTACCCCATAGGACCTGCACTCTGATCTACAGTCAGCACTATTGTTTCACACTGAAGATAGAACAAGACCATTTTGGCTGATCCTGGATGAGTCATTCAAGCACAATACTCAGTCGGCCAATGTCTTCTAGATCAAGGGTCAACCTTTACCATGACTAATCACACGAATGGAAAGGGTCATGGGTTCATTCCTTAATTCCCAGGAGTCACAGTGTGACCTTTAAACGTTCCAACTCAATGATCTGACTCGTCAGATCGCCGCCCACACCGACAAATCTCCGGTCACCTCAAGAAACAACTGTTGTGTCTGTCAGACCTCTGACCTAACAAATCACTAACACCCACCAAAAACACACAATAACTTTTTCTGTGAATTAATGTGAGTTAGTACATCACAGCCTCTTAATATACTATTACTCACTAACTTCATAGTTTTCAAAACAGCAGTGACTTGAGTCTATTCCACTATGTAAAACTAATCTAAATATAAGAAGAAATACTTCTTAAAGTATAGTCTATTCTTGTTTTGGGGTAAAAAAAGTGTCCTACAACTTGTAAAGAAACAAAGATGTCTCAGATAATGATGAAAGATTGTTGAAATGTCTAATCTCTCAGCACAAATCCACTAGATCCTTTTTTAATGATAAACTGAGAAAACCACACTCATATACAGACCCCAAAACACCAAAGGAAGTTTGATAAGACTTGATGCTAGTGGTTCTATCCAAGGCATGTTCAGACTGATCATGCAACTGTTTGTAGAGTGCAAAACACAAACTCACAGATACACCCCAGGACAGCAGTTTTGCAGCGTTGCATGTTTTCCTGCTGTAGCCTCTTTCTTACCTGCATTAGGACACGGCTCTGAGTTTGGGCAGCTGTTTGCCCCCTCTGCAGTGAAGGTTGTTTGTAAATTTGGTTGAGGAGCTGATAGATTGGGGTCCCCATCATCGGGTGGCTCTGGAGAGATGGCAGGGGTATTCCTCTCCTCATCCATGGGTGTAGGCTCTTACAGGAGGAGGTGGAGGGGCTGAGGAGTGAGCCTGAAGCAGAGAAAGAAGCCAAAATATTACTGCAGAAAAGTCTGGACTGGTCATGTTAATGATTTCTCATCGTCTTTCAAACTGAGCAACAAGCCAATAGGTCATGCTTCATGGTCAGTCACAACTTGAACCAGCATGAATCCCTTTTAGCTATTTTAAAACATTTAAGGAGGAGGCAGACTGGCGTACTTCATGCAAATGTGTTTGAACTCTTAACCTTATGTTGTGCAAACAGTAATGATGGTAGTGCTTATATATGTATAACATGAGCAAATCAGGATGAGTCATTTCAACACTTAAAAACACTCAGCAGCACAGTATAGTAAAAGACCTTTCATTAGAAGAAATAAATAATATAATGGAAAAGAGATCGGTCTATTTACAGAATGCAAATAGACACGTTAATGCCAAATAAATTGGTGAACAATAAAATTGTTTACAAATAAATAATGCAATTAAAGTGTCTAAAACAGAAATGTTGTCAGGGACAACAAAGTGTAATGATAATTAGTTCAGTAATCACGTCATGACTGTGGAGTCATAAAGAGTATAATGTAATATTATCCGCTTATATTAAGCTAAAGTAAAAAATGTAAAATACGTATATACAGTTATATTTAGCACAAGACTACAGTCTTAAGACTTAGTTTATTCATACGTGATTAATGAGAATTCCTAATTATGCGACCTGCATTCGAGTGACAGGTGTGTTTCACCAGGTATTACTGAGAGCTCTCTGACAGCCAATCATAACGGAGCACCGGGAACGTTTGGTAATTCATTAGACCGACGCTCGCGTGCCAATGTGCGTGTATCGCGCGCCTACCATGCCATAGCTGGACAGCTGTTTGCGCGCTCCCGTGGCTCGCTGCGCTTTCGCTGCTCCCCAAAAGTTTGACAATGAAGTTTACTAAGTTTGTGTTTGGTTGATGGACATTTCTTCGCCTTTAAATAACGACACGGGTTTGTAGTTTTATAGCTACTTCTGAACTTTTAAGAAGTTTCTGGAAAAGAGAAGACGCACCGAACTGTTCAAACTAACGCCAAAACTCCCAGCTTAGAAAAGTAGCACCACCTTCTTGCACCCAGTTTTTTTTTAAACAACAGTGTCTGTCTTTCGAAAGACATATGCTAAGATTTATAACATAATCATACTAAGCTAATAACGGGCGTATTCTGTTTACCTTTATTGCAGGTCTGCGCTAAGTTTTCCCAAAACGAGTCTCTGCATGCTCAGACCGAGTTTAGCTCCAGTATGGAGAATAGTTTTCTGCCTGGATTTATACGCAGAACACCGAGCACTGGACAACAACAACAACAACAACAACAACAGCACAGGAAAGCAACTTCTTACCTTCTGTCTGGCTGGGACTCTGTGCAGCCGAGCCTTTGGCTAATTCATTCTCTGTCCGCTCCAGGTGAACTTCTCGCCCTCTAAATCCTTTACCGTCCTCTTTCCCTCCAGTCTTGCCACTTTCCACGACCACCAGATATGTGTTCGGCTCAGGTGGTTGCTCCAAACTCCCGAAATCAATGCATTTTTATCCAACGGAGATAGTTTTCTCTCCGCCTCCAAAGTTTCTATCTCCGGTTCGCTCCGTCCTCCAGCAGACCAGATGTTGAGAAACTTGTATCTCTGCAGGCAGCTCGCTCTAAATTACTCTTGCGAAGGCCCGAATAATCTTCACCTTCTGCTGCGCCTCTGCAAATAAAGTTCAAGCAATAACACTTTCTGAAACTTGTCTAAACTTTTAAAAGGAGCAACATCCGAGCTGTGGCCACGCTCTGCTCTCTCTCTCTCTCTCTCTTTACTCCCAACTGTAGTTGCCTCAGACTCCTGTGCTGCAACTATTGGGCAGGAAACTACAGTCAGCAGTGATTGTGCTTCCTCCAGGCTAGAAACTAGCTGGGCTGAACTCTGCTGTCATATAATTACACCTTAACCCGAACCAGACAGAGCACTAACATAAGCTGGCTTCCTTTAGGAATCATGAGCATAGAAACCACGTTTTATATTGTAACAGTCTGTGACATCAACAACTGCAATAGTGTAGACAACAACTGTAATCTCTCGAGATCACGTTAATAAAGTTTATGGTTCAATCACTAAGTTCAGTCACTATTTTTTCACTTTTTTACTAGTTCTTCACACTAAGAACAGTAAATAGTGATTTGACATTAGTTTTTATAGTCCAATTTGTATCTTAATTAGAATTGATTGTATAATAATTAATATATATCAATATGTCATTTAAATTAATCTACACTTTAAACAAACCTTTGTTATGCCAGTTCAGGGTCACTGTTTTTAGTTTACATGTTGTCGTGAATAAGCATGCACATTCTGATGTGTACAGGACCATTTAAAATGTCCATGTACAAGACCAAACTAGGTCATTTTGTCCAACCAGGTTGTGTTGTCAGTGATGAGTCACGATCCAGTAATCCAGCCAGTTATCGTGAACTACAAAGTAATTACAAGAAATCCTTCAAAGTAGCATTGCACCTTGTTCCTGCATGCCTTGGCATCCGCTGGTTATCATTATTATTTTAGAATAAAAAAGTAGAGATAACAAAGCCGCCAGCATGTATTTATAAAACCTGGCACCATAATAATCAGCAGGTCATAAGAGACACATATATTTGTTTTTTTAACCAAACAAATATCAACACTAAATGAACAAATATCAAACTGTAAAACAGGGCCATGAAAAAGCACATGAACATAAAAACTGTATCGGGTATCTGTAGTAAATAATCCTAAATCATGTTTAGTGAAAATACCAATGATCAGGGAGGCAAACAAGTAATATGTGTTTACATGTATATCACACATATCTGAACACACAAGAGACATTATCATTCCGACTGAAGGTTCCTGTCTAAACTCTTGTCAAGTTTGTTTTAGCACTACATAAATGGTAACTATGTCATGTTATACCTCAAAAAATGCATTTTCAGGTTTCCATAAAATTACATAATGTTGTTAACCTGAAAAATAATGGCAGTTGATCTGGAATATATTCAGGTTTTAAGTATTTTTATGCTGTATGTTCCTAGTAATGGTAAATGGATTGATAAATGTATATAGAAGACATAAGAAGAAATGAAATATGTTAAACATTATTTGTAATGTATTACATTACATATAAAACACATTTTACATAAGAATACACTATTGGAAGAAATCTAGCAATATATTCTGGTGTCTAATTTACCAGTTTACCAGCCTTGTATTTCTTTCTTTTTGAGATAACTTTGTAATAGACAAAACCACAAGTTATCTTTAGCTTTATTAAAGGTATTGTTGAGAATAAACCTTGACTTATTAAAAACAGTACGGTGCAATAAGTGGAAGAAAACAATTGGCTGAATTACTGCACAGAAAGCCTGAGGAGTGTGTTGTCTGTGATTGATGTTTGAAGGTGTGGCAGGAGTGTAAGGTAATTCACAGCAGCAAATCTTCTAAGCCTTTTGAGACAGGCTTCATTTTTACTAACAACTTGATAACTTCCTACTCAATTTGTGTGTACAATCACTCAGCTGCAACAGTCAGGCTTTGACACCAAAGTATTTGTAGGATTTGTGCTCTGTGGGGGCTCAGCGTCTGTCTGGGCACCAGGGCCAGAGTTTGTGTGGGCAACAATAGTGTTAGAGCAGTCTTGTTCGAGCAGGTTTTTTTTTTTTTTTTGCTTGTGAAATAAATTCTGACATACTGGAACAATGGGTTTTTAGAGTTAAGTAATCATTTGTGGATCCAAATATTTTAGTTCCACATAATTATTAAAGCTACAAAATTAAGACCGATTATTAATGTCTATTGAAAGATTTTAACTAAGTAGTAGCGTAGTACCGTGAAAAAAAAGAAGAAGCAGCATTTCAAAGTAAATTCTTATCAACACATTTAGAACAGCAGACACCTGCTGCTTTACATGCATAATTTACTAATTTGTCATCTATTACAGTGGGTTTTTAACAAGGTGGGACAAGAGCACTCCAAATTGTATTAAATAAAAATACAGGATTCATTTCAGCCAATTCACAGGATCACATTGCGTTAAATGTGTTCATGAGGAAATTCTCTGCATTTATCTTTTATCACATAAGCTAAAAATGAAAAAATACAATTACAGTGTAATAAAAACAGAAGACACGCATGCGTAAAGCAAAGGTAATCTTCAAAAGACCCTGAAGATAGTTTACGTTATATTGTGACTACATTAAAATCCTGTATGTTTGTACAAGTTTAGGTTGATATAGATCAAAGCACAAGACAACGCAAGTGGAGAAAATTTCTTGTGATCGGCTTCCTGAAAAGCTTGTGCTCTCTGTCTTCTTATTTCCCTTTATCATTCCCTGCACCCACAAGGCTCTTCACGGTAAGGTCTGGTAGCCTTGCTCACTTTACATAATTATTAAATGCTAGTTATTCACAGGTACACAGTAGTAATTTAATCAAACCTTATTTAATGCTTGTTGAATGGATGTAGCAGACACTACACAGCTTGCAGATCTGGTGGCTGCTTTTGTTCTGCTACTAATTGCAGCTTCCTGCAGGGGTGAACGGGGACACTTTGGACTGTCCAGGGTCTAGTGCACCAAGCGGACAAATATGACAGCGTCCTTCCACATTCCTCACCTCCAACAGTGCTTTCAAATCAGCTTCCAATTATGAAACAGGGGCCGCTGTTGATGCACATACAGACATAAATAGCCACGACAACAGATTACGTCCTCGATCCTGAAAGGTAGTTCAGCAATTTGAGAACCGTTAATAAATAAATAATTGCTTTCTTTCTGAGAGTTAATGTGAAGACCGAAACAACTCCCACATCTGTACAGTCAATATAATACTGCAAGTGTAAACAGTGTGAAACTAAAAAAGTGTAAAACTGACAGGTTACAATTTCACAGAGCTTTTTGTGTCAGATTATTTGTTAGCCCCAAGTAGTTGCCAGCTGGATTTTCTTACCTCTGGACAAGGTCAGGCTAGCTCCCCATAGCCATTCTTTATGCTAAGACAAGCCAACTGGCTGCTGGGTCCAGGTACATAATTACTTTTTATTACTTGGTATCAATCTTCTCATCTCACTCTGCAAAAAGACGATCTCAAACTACTCCTTTAAGTGAATATGAAAAAAATGATTATAGTTAGTCTCTCACCATTCAGTGCTTACCTTATACATTTTGATATAACGGAATAATGGGACATGATTTGAATCAGTTTAAGAAGAAAGGCAATATTATATTAAATCACTGTAATGTAACTAATGTAAAAGCACAACACTCCCACCCTCCCAGAGGTCCAGGAGTTTAAATACCAGTGTGAAAGGGAAGTTACAATTTCTGCTATATTCTGTACCAAGGGCAAGTAGTCAATCGTGCCATGCTTCACTATGTTGAAAGCAGTTCTGCTTTTTCACAGCACGTAGGCCTGTTCTTTGTTTGGCTTAGGAAGCTTTCCAGTCCACTGAGATCCAGCAGAAAAAGAACAGGTTGCCTTCTCTCACTAGCCAGAACTGAAGGACTGAGGTGAGAGCTGCTCCACTGCTCCAGGATTTCTGACCAGATTGCATGAGACCTCCACATCCAGGCCCAAACTAACATCCAATCAGCAAACAACAAGGTAGGAGGGGCAGACAGAGGAACTGTAGAGACTGAAAGAGTGTGAGAGTCCAGACAGAAGCAGAGACACAAAGTGAGCATGTGTGTGAGTATACTGCAGTGTGTGTAGAGGTATGTGAGGAGTGTAAAGAAGTCAAACCATTGCCACATACCCACATAGAGAATATCTGCCGAGACAGTTACAGTTTATTATTCTAAACTTTTGACGTTGATTGTTTCCGTGGTTTTGAACAGCAAGAGGAGAAGAGAGAGAAAGAAAGAAGGGTGAAAATGTGGTTCCAATCACTCACAAAGATGCTTTTGTTCTAGGTCTTTCTAGCTGGGCCTTCTCTCGCTCCCTCTGTCTGCCACACATGGACTTGTGTTTCATCTGCTTTCTCATCAGACTCATGGCCATACAGAGGAAGAAACAGATACCTATCAGACACTAACAAACTAACAAAAGCTGTGCATTTCTGATGCTGCTTACACATTATAATGTTTCATCTTTTTATATCACATTTTTGACATTTTTTAGATCCAACAGTTAGCCCTACAGTGCTGTTCCTTATAAGCTCAAAATTTGTTTTGTAAATCAATCATAATTATTTTAATTTGCTTAATCATTGTTGCTTATGTCAGCAGTACTTTTTACATAGCATTACCTCTCCTAAATGGAAGACAGGACTGTTTAGAATCCTCTCATTTGTGTTTCATGTTTATAAGAGGTGTAGTTACAGTGCTGTGATGTATTTGCCACCTTCCTGATTTTTTTATTTTTATTTTTTGCATATTTGTCACTCCTCAATGATTCAGATCATCAACCAATTTTAGGATTACACAAAGATAACAGAGTAAATACAAATACATACAAATAGAAGGTTTTAAATGATGCTTTTATCCTGAATGAACTGTGATTAGCCACATTTTTTTGGAAAGCTGAGTTAAATTTCACTTCCCCCACCCAGACCTGATTAATGCCAGACCTATTGAATCAAGAAATCCCTTAAATAAAAGCTGTCTGACAAAGTGAAGCACACTAAAAGATCTCAAAAAGCAACACATCATGCCAGGAACTAATGAAATTCAAGAACAGATGAAAAACAAAGTAATCGTCCTGGAAAGGGTTCAAATGTCATTTCTATGGCTTTGGGACTCCAGTGAACCACAGTGAGAGCCATTATCCACAAATGGAGAAAACTTCGAACAGTGGTGAACCTTCCCAGGAGTGACTGATGAGACAAAAGTTGAACTTTTTGGAAGGTGTGCATCCCGTTACATTTAACGTAAAACTAACACAGCATTTCATAAAAAGAACATCATATCATGGGGTTGCTTTGCAGCTTCAGGGCCTGGACAACTTGACTTCATGGAACCATTCTGAACTCTACTAGAAAATCCTGAAGGAGAATGTTCGGCCATCAGTTTGTGACCTCAAGCTCAAGTGCACTTGGGTTATACAGCAGGACAATGCTTCAAAACACACCAGCAAGTCTACCTCTGACTGGCTAAAAATTTAAAACAAAAATAGGTTTTTGAGTACCCGGACTTAAATCTGATCTGCTGTGGCATGACCTTAAGCAGGTTGTTCATGCTCGAAAACCCTCCAATGCGGCTGAATTAAAACAATTCTGTTTGCCAAAATTCCTGCACAGGGATGTGAAAAACTCATTGCCAGGTATCGCAAATGCTTGACTGCAGATGTTGCCGCCAAGGGTGGCACAACTAGTTATTAGGTCTGAGGGAAAAATTGCCTTTTCACATGAGATCTCTCTGTGATCATTTTGACCCGAAACATCAGTAACTATTTACTATCGCTATTTAATATCTGTGAATTACTTTATTGGAGAAAGCAATACATACAGTATTTGTTGATAGACAGCACATAACATAAAATATTTTCTTACTTGGTGTAATAACAATGTTGATGGTTACGTCCATGTTTTCTCCTTCAAATGTCTATTTGAAGTTGATGTCTATTTATCTATTTAAATACTAGCCAGTGCCAAAACAGGATTACTTATTCAATATGTTCCTATATATAGGGTTATAACAAGATCAAAAGAAAAACATTTACAGGAAAAAAAACTACTTTTGTAATTATATTATGTTTACAGATAAAGCAGTGGGGTCTATGGGATGCCAACTTACTTACTGTGAATAAATAACTCAATTTCTTAACATGAGAATAAACATGAGGTTTTAATCCATTTATTGCTGCAGAAGATACATATTTCTTTCTCTTCTACTGTGTCTTGACATAGTTTGTGCTATTTTCTTTGGTATAACAATGTTAAATTTACATTGGGCATTTGAATGAATCAGCCCAAAGTAAGTGTTAAAGCATAAACATGCTTGGATGCATACTTGGATGTAGCACACAGTAAAAAATTGCTGAGTTAAATTTAAATGTAGACAAAACAGTCAGAGACAGTCTCAGCTCATTAGACTAAATAAGCAGATCCATGTGCATGCATGAAGCAACAGATACACAGTTGCGTTGTTTTGAGTGAGTCAATATACTGTTTGGAGAACAGCCCAGTCTTTCAGCCACAGACATGGAGGGGAAGAGGGGAGAGGGAGGATGACAGAGTTAGAGATGGAGAGAGATGTCAGCATGGCTCTCTTTATTTTGTGACTCATAGGGTCTGCCTGGACCTCAGTGCTCTCCAAGCTGCTGGGACTAGCAGTCCTCCACACCCACTCACACACACGCAAATGAAAATTGATTTAGAATCGCACACCTTTGCACACAAAGATGCAGGCAACTGCATGTGTACAAATCCCATTCCAAACACACAAGCAGGATTACAAATGTGCATGTACAGTAGATGCTCCTATGCACACACCAAAAGCTTACTCTGTCCAGATGAGCATTAGAAAATATATTCAGAGGTTAAGACTGAGGTTCATGCCAAACACTACTCCGCTACGCCAAGAATAACCTCTTTGTGTGTTGTGCTGCACCCTGGCTCACCTTGTACAAGTATATGCTACTAGGTTTCTGCTTAGTATTCATGTTGTGTGCACGCCAATGAGTGTGTGTCTCTATATGTGCTAGTGCATGTGTGTCTGTAATAGGCTTAGGATAGGGTCTCTATCAAACCCAAATGTCACAGGGATTTAAGCGTCAAGAGTGAGTTTCCTCCCAGCTGACTAAGAGAGAAGTTCACTAAAAGCACAAGATTAAACAAAGTTTCTACTTTCCAAAAAAACACATACAGCCAGTTTCCATCTTTTCTCCCTGTGGCAACACATGCACGATGCAGCACTGAGGTTTAAAGATAAGCTGTAGGGCATGAGCCAAACCTGTGAGGGAAAAGACAGAGAATAGGAAAAATTAAGAAGGTGAGTGAATAAAAAGTGCACAAAGGTCACAAAGCAAGGTTTTAACATATATACATATATCTATTCAATAACCCTAATAAGAGTTCAACCACCTGTAGTCATATTGTTTACCCCATGGCTTACAGTACAGGTAGTTCACTCAGTGCTCTGTCTGTTCTGCACTCTCTGGCCCACCCTGTTGGTCGGAACATGTCAGTGGACCACGGTGGTGTTTGTTCCTGGGTTTGTGTTTATAAGATGCTGCTTGTGTTGTCCGGTTTGTTTACTCCTCCTGGTGGCCACTCTCTGTATCACAACACACACTGACCTCTGTCAAGGCCTCAAGGAATGACACAGGCTTTGAAAAGTTACCATTTAACTGGCAGTTTTGTAATTTTATGAGGTTTCTATGTCGGGCAAGTTTGACTAACTAATGCAGGAATTATTTGATACATTCTTGTATGAGATGTTTATGGCAAAGATACATGTTTTTCTACATGGAGACTAGGAAATAAAAGAAGAAAAACAGAATAGCTAATAAAACTCCAAATGCATATTTGGAGTATATCATCAATAAGTATTGTCAAGCACTGTCCTCTATTAATAATTAGCCACCCACCTGCAAAAATATGGGAAAATTACAACAATGGGTTTTGCACTATAAACTACCCATATATGGATTTTAATACATAAAATGCTATTTTTGAAAAGTTAAAATTCAAAGTTGTTAGTTTTACATTTTTTTTTCAGATGACTGTGGTTTTGACATTTGGACAACTGGGTCAGCACCGATCTTTTTTTTTTGTTAAAACTAAATTGCCTTAAAATAGTTATGTGTACAGTATGACTCAACAGGTTGGTTAGAGAAAATTTGCTCAAATAAAGAAAAACATTCAGCCTTCATTCATTCATAAGTAATTGCCATGATTGGTTTTCCTTAATTATAGTAGTTAGAGACAGCAGGAAGAGAGTCTGCCAGAGGTCACATTATAAACTGCAGTGAGATTTTAGTCAGTGTTTGTCTTTTGATATGTAATCTCATCTTGTTATGGTGCCATTTAAAGATTCTCCAATTACACACGGAGAAATTACAGAGTTAGTTCAACAGTCTAAAGTCTTGTACAGTATATGTCTCACAATGAGCTTTACCTACAGAATTGGTCATTTTCAAACTAAATTATATTTCAAATAAAGGTTCTGTTCTATAATGTTTACATTGCATTTATCAAGTGGTGAAGAGCTTAGTAGTTTTGAGTGTATACTATCCTGTATATGTGTGACTGTGGAATTAATACTACTGGAGAGCAAACAAAGACACAGGATGAGACAGTGTAATAAGTATTTTATTGCATTTTATAATGCCATTGTCAATAATTAGTACAGATTACATGCAACTAGACCTACTGTACAGTTTTTTATTGTCTGCATGGACAGACACAAGAAGATTCAGGTTACAAATACACAGATATATGTGTGTGTTTTTATACAGCATGAAGGAAAGGGCAGTGACTGGCATTACATGGCTTCCCGGGGTGGAGGGTCAGAGGGCTGGGCTCCACTGTATGTCTAAAGCCACCACCCACTCCCTGTCCCCACCTCTCCCTCGGGTCACACTTTCAAATAACAAGAAACAGAACAAAAACCAAAGAATAAAGAGAGGTAAACAAACTGAAACTAAGAAACATTACAGAGAGTCACTGCTGAAAATGTACACACATTCCTAAGGTTTAACCAGAGGAGCGCAGAAGTGGTAGTTCCATCAAGACCATGATCATGATTCTGGTTTTCTACTTGATAATACCGTCCCCCTCACGTGACACCCCAGAACTGTCCAATCACAAGTCAGTATTTGAACTCCCTGCGTCCTTAGAGTCTGTGACCATCTGAAAGGATTCAGGCTAATCCTACAACACCATTATGTGAATGTACAGTAGATAACAGCTATCAGTGATCAGTGAAGTCGATGGAGAGTTTTGGAAGTAGCTTGTTTTTTGTTTGGTTAAGTTTGTGGCATTAGTTTGGTTACAGTTTGGTTACAGTTCAGGAGTTTGGGCTAAGCAATGTTTGCTTGCAATGCCTTTGGTAGTCAGAAGATGAGCTGCATCTCTGAGAGCCAATTCACATTTTGGTATTGAAACTATGCAAAAGAAGGAGTATTAAAAATGCAACAGTGTCAGACTTTGATCTGCCTCTGTGGGACTGGGTGATGAGGTTTGTGACTGGTCACCATCAGCCAGGTGTGTGACTCAGTGACAGCCTCCATGGTGCCTACAGATGATTGACAGCTCTGCGGGTCAGAGTTGAGCACAGGAATCACAGGGGTCAGAGGGAGGAGCCATAAGGAGCAGGGACACATATTGGCACCTGAAAGGACCAATGGCAATACATTTCATTTTTTAAAGCAAGAGAGGGGCTACATATTCTTACATTTTTCCTCTTTCTCTTTTTCTTTTTGGAGGTTTTGGTCCTGTCTTTGAGAAAAAGTCCTTCTGAGGTATCAATACATAATGAAGTAACTTTTAGTTTGTTTTCCTTTTTTGTTTTTCTTTCCTTAAAAATGCATAAATGCAGTACAGAGACAAAAAAGTATCAAAATAGACCTAGCTAAGATAAATATACAAACAGGTGTTACCTAAACCACTGATCTATCTTTTATTCGTTTAATTTTTTTAGAGATAATACACTTAAAAAATCAGCGTCCCAGACGTTTTATGAAGAACTGAAAAAATGGAAAACAAAAACAAAACTATTTAACCAAGATACCTGCAGCACTTAATATGATAAATACATATACTTCGGCATTAGCAGTACAGTATAGGAATCAGAGCTGAAAGCTTTACAATAGCTAAACAGGTGCAGAAATAAAAAAAAAAAAAATAAAAAAAAAAAAAAAAAAAAAACCCAAAAAAGAAGAGAAAATCAGTGGACAAAATGGGAAAGAATGCCCTGGAGAGATAGATCAAGCATTAATATACAAGAATACATCATGTTATGCCAAGCTGGAGAAAGAACAGAAGTGTTACATGGCGACCTGTGAACAATCTACATCTTTATAAAACAGTTTTGTTAACAGGTGTACCTTAAAGCACGAGTCAGAGATCATCTATGTACTGTATGCAGCAGTTCCTCTTGGTTTGGATATTACAAGTAGTAGTGATGAGTTTCATAAAGTGTGTGTGTGTTAGTCCTCTCAGCCTCTCTGTGAATGTTTTGGTGAAGGGGTTGCTGCTGTGTGTGGGTCTTTGGATATATGGATGGTCAGAGCCCCTGTTTGCACTAACCCGTAGCCCTGCTTCTAGGCTTCCTGTGTATATATATATGTGAGTGTGTGTGTTTGTGTGTCCTGGTCACACTGATATATTTTGCCCATCATTACCCCTGACAACCAGGTCCCTGCAACAGCACATAGTGAGGCCATTAATGACCAGTTTCCCACTGGATGAGTGCACACATACAGTTAAAGCACGCAGGAGAGACTGTTCACATAGCTCAGTGCTAATCAGGTGCAGGAATGAGTTCAGTTTTACACAGCTGATAGAAAACTTTTCATATACAGTGAATGTTTCACAACACACTTTGAGACATAGAGAGTGCTTAAGATGTGGTTTAAGGAGAGGTAGTCATTTTTAATCCCGTGGAAAGTGAAACATGTTTATGTTTTTGGGCTCAAGCAGATGTGTTAGGGAGTCCAGATCACCAAATAGCCTTTTCATGTTGGTCATACAGTTAGTGTAACACAATTTTGGCATTCATTAGTATTATCAAGGAAGAATGGAGGAAAACACCATTTAAGACAGTTCAGTCTCCTGTTGGCTATGTGTTGAACCATTTGAAAAGGAGGTAGTTTTATTTTTGGTTTTTATCTTGTTTCAAGATGCCTGTCTGCCACTTTGTACTTTGTTAGAAATCAGTCTCTAATGTGACAGGAAACAGTCCTGTTTAAACACAAAGATATCAGAAAGGTTCTTTCATTAAATAAGTAAAATCATCTGAAGTGCAAGAGATTGTTTGACAAAAACTATGAAAATATGAACCAAACTTTTAATCACATGATGTCCCTTGGTTGTTTTCCTCTTACGTCGGTATGTTTTCATTGTTTTGTTGTTCCCTCTTTATTGTATTATTTAGAGATGTTTGGAATAACTCATCCCTGTCCAAAGATGTGACTTTTGTAACCTTATTACATTACATTTCACCTTCCTGTAAATACCACATACAGATCAAGAGGGCAAGGTAGTTTCCCAGATGGATTTACTACGGTTTTCTGATATGACAAGACTTTTGTAAAGTCAGGTTTTTCAACAGAGCCAAATATCTTCATTCTGTGTTTAACCCCTCTTTTTGCTGGCATCTCAGGTTGTAAAGGTACGTGTGTTGAAATGCCTCACAAGTGCCTCATTTTAGGCCAGTCCTTGGGTTGTTTTGGAATACTGTTTAGCCTGAGCATGGGAGAGATAAGTGTTTCACCTCTAAGTGCTTTTCCTTAGTTTTTTAGAGGAACTGTGCGAGGTCTGTTAATACTCATTTTTGGCCTCATATCTAATCTGAGTCATCCGTAGCCAGTCATCATGTAAAAACTTTGATGTCTTCAAATTCTAGTTTGCTTTACACACTTTGGTTTTTTGGAATGGTCAGCACTGTAAGTCATGTATCATTTCAACACAATAGTTATATGAACACAATAATTCAAACTCCTGGTTAGCTGTCTTTTGGCCAGTTCTTTAAGAAAAAAAACTAAACTCAAAAATGTCAAAAATAACTACAGGGTTTTTGGTTTTCTACATATTTCTTTGGTTACCTGTAACAAAAATAAAACGGGAATAAGCAGATAATAGATTAAAATAAATGTTAAATTTGGCATAGCACTGTAGAGAAAAGTAATGTTTTTATGCTCACAAAAAGCAAACAAAAAAATCTCACATGCTTTTCCTTTAACACAAACTCACACAGTGAATTGCTGATAGCTTCTACACAGTAACTATTACAACCATAAGCTTTGAATTGAAGCTGAGCAGAGTTGCCACATTTGGTGTCCCACAGAAAGTATCCCCTCTTATTTCTTTATCAATTTGGACACAGTTCCAGGCAAAACCTTTGTGGGATGAGGTATTCTCTGACTGCAGTAATAATATATATATTTTAAAGCATTAATGATATTTCTCAACTAAATACACAACCAAAAACAAGTGAATAAGAGAGAACTAAAACAAAAGGAATGAGCTGTTAAATAATCTGTCTGGATAATGGCAACTTTAAGTGCTATTTCCAAATTTCGTGCCTGCTACACTTGGGACAGAAAGGAAGTGGGGCAGGAGTCAGGGTTAGGTCTCACAAGTTGGGACAATACTGCGCTTTCTTAAACTTTTTTGCCAATACTTATTTGGAATGGTGTGAACAACCAGAGTAAATCAAACAAATTACAACAAAACTAGCATCCTTAGAAAAGGTACATCAAAACAGAATGCCACTGGAAATATTGATCCTCAAAAACAAACAATGATAGTAACAGCAAATAAAAAAGGAAATGACAAAAGCTACCACACATTTTTTTCTTGTTATATTCCATAATCATCAACAGTTTTCTTTTTTAGTCACAATATTTCTGTAGGCGCTTCCTCCCTCTTTTCTCTCTGCTTCCCCTCTATGCTTCTCGTTCTCAAAGTGTTCCAAGCTCATCACTCCATCTGTGGATGGAGGCGAGGATAGCACCAAACGTTCCTATTCCTGCAGTCTTTGTGTGAGGGGCACTGGGAGGGATGGAGGTGGGCAGGAATATGTCTTCTTTTTTATTCACTTAGAAGCAAAGAGTTCAAAAAATGTCCGTCAATAAGTTTCTGGGGGTAGAAGTTTGGGCAGGGACCAGGACCGTGCCAACTCGGTCAGGTCAGCCTTGCTGTGGGCTCACACACAGACATGGAGGCAGGAGCCTGCTCTGCAGAAGTGTGGGAGCACTTTTGGAGGTAATCTTTGACAGCACTCATCCGTCCTTCTTTCCTTCCCATCTGGAAGCCCAACAGTTTCATTTCAATCACAGAAAAAAAAATGAAAAAGCAAGTGACTGACTCAAAGAGGGGTAAGAAGGAGAGGTAAACTGCAGAGCCCCTGGTGACTGCTCCAAATCTATATACACATGATCCTGTGTGTGTCATCTGTGTGTCTTCTCAGCTGACGTAGAGATAAACAGCTAGCCAGGCAGTCTGAGACAACAGTGAAGAGGGTTTCCACAGAGAGTTGGAACAAGGAGGAGAGAGTGTGTGTCCACGCCTCTAGGGGTCTCTACATAGAGGCTGATGTTACCAGGGAGGATGGTGAGACATGGTTTGACAAGTGAATAAGTGTGTGTGTTTGTGTAAGTGTATATGCATGAAGTGGTGTTACACCTCTGAGCCAAGTGTTAAAAAAACACATGGAGGTAAAGCAGTGCTCCACAGTCTTGTTTTTGCGTCTGAAAGTAACGGAGGTCATCTAACCCTGTTTGGAGTTTCTCAATGTGGTCCTTGGTTGCTTGCATTTTCTTAAAAACAACAAAAAAACATTCTCTTTTTTCATTCTTCTCTCTTAAGAGTACTGTATCTATCTTTTTCCTCTTCACATGAGGGGGCTTGGGGATTGAACTCACTATGTCCCGTCCCTCTGGTTCTTCTTGGATCTGTTTTACTCCAGCTCCTCAGTGGGAAGATCCTCCTCCAGGTCGCGTTCATCGCTCGGCAACGGCAGGCTGTGTGTGACACCAGCCAGGAGGGATACTGGCCGACTGTCCTCCTCCAGCTCAGTGGGTTCCTCCTTTACATGCACAGGGTGGCTGTAGGACAGAGTGAGACAGACATTAGCGAGGTAAGGAACAGAGGGTAAAAGGAAGTGCTGAGAGCAAAATTTCCCTATTAATGATGTTGACTGATAAAAGTGACTCTGCTACAACACGTGGAACAAATACAGACAGCAGGCCACATAAACTGGTGCCATTTTGCAGGTCAAGCATGTCTCTCCTTTAACTAAAGTGCAGTTAAAATTACAAGTGAAACCCAACAGGCAAAACAAAACCAATATATACAACTTCTCATTAATTGTAAAAAATTACTTCCTCAGTTTTTATTATTATTATTACTATTATTATGATTATTATGTTTTTTAGTGTTTTTTTATGTGGAAAACACTACTGATGGTTTAGCAGCGTAAGCGTGCATGTGTGTATGCACAAACATACCTGTATTGTTGAGGGCTGAGTGTGGGACTGCAGCTGCCATTGCTGTTGACCTGCTCCACAGTGGAGCTGACATCATCGTGACCCACATGTAGCATGTTGAGGCTGGCTGCAGATGGTTGGGTCACCAAGGGAGGGCTGTTCAGCAGGGACAGACTGCTCTCTGCCAGAGCCGCCTACACACACACAAACACACACATACATAGTTGTTGTATGGTCATAATATAGTAATCCAGGGATGTCACTGTACTAAAAGCAGTTAACTTTTGTTTATCCAAAGAATTAATTT